>VZTV01114743.1:0-11655 GCA_013400875.1 Anhinga rufa | reverse complement strand
CCCCCCCCCAAATAATAGCCAAAAGTCTTCTTTGTATATATCCCAGTCTTTTGCCATGATGAAACCTCCCTCTACAGCTCCAAATCAATGTGAGCTGAATTAAGTTCTCCAGCCACTGTTCAGTCATCTTCTAATCAACGTACCCTGAAGAACAGTGGCCACCCTTTTCTCTGATAGTGCTTCCCTCTGAATGGATGATCAACAAGACTGCTTTGACATAAAGCAGATGTAAAGTTAGCTGTAAGTTTAATCCCTCATGCTGATATACATGTGTTTTAAAGGAATAATGTCACATAATAAAGGTAGATACTTGTAAGGTGAAATGTGTCAAATGCTGGATGTACCTTTTCTGTCCTGCTGTTTTGAACAGGAAATGAAGGATAAGCATCATAAACTGCAACTACCAGGCAAAAATATTGATAAATAGCAAGTATTTTTTTCTTACTGGATTTAGCTTTCTACAGTGTTAAACATTTGAGAAGTTTGGGTTTAATTTCTCTTTGTCAAGGATACATGTAAACATGTACATGAAAAATTATAGTATTTGAAAGTCATGCAGGACACAGAAGATGCATTTACAAAGCCCTGTTCTGTAAGCGTGTTTGCTTACTGAATTTCTTATCCAGATTTTAAAGTACAGCTCTATGTCCTGTGTCTCTCAGATGGCAGTATTTAAAATCACTGCTAACACCTTCAGAAGCTGATAAGCTTGTTTCAGTGCTGTCAGCTAAGTCCCTCTACGTTTATCTGGAGTTTTCACATGCTACAGAGTTCAGTGACTGCCTACCTCATATTCACAGAAATATTTCAACATTTTCTGCAGTTCAACCAAAAACATCTTTCAGGATCAGTGTGTGTCCTGGGGCAAGATTAAGCCAGTTCTTGGTAAGGCACAGAATTAGTCTTTCTGGTGCCCTGATTGCTTTAATCTCTGTTAAAAAACTCCTCACATCTATAAGGATGTGGTTTTTTTTAATATAAATATGAACCAAATGCTGATACTACAAACAATTCATAACCTCTTCTCTGAAATGTGTGGTCTTTTCTATTGATCTCAATGGACCATTCATTCTGAGGTCCAGCTATTTCGGCTATCTCACTGCTGTTTGTTTGCAAAGTAGAGCCAGGGTTCACTGTTTATGATAGGGTGATTAAAAGAACACTTGCAATTCAATCCTGCATCCAGTCTTACTCCTATATGTGCTACTGTTGTCCTAGCTCTGGTATAATTAGTTTGGCTCTCCAGTCACTGAAGAGAGCTTGCGTGGGTGGGAACACTGCTGCCACCTGCTACTGCTCCTTTCTCAGACAGCCATGCCTGAAAACTGATACGTTCTAAAAACTGGAACGAGCTTTCCACTTTTTCATGTGGGAGCAGAATGAAGCAGAGGTAAATCAGAACTTCCCACATTATTACAATGGCAAACAAGAGCAGAAAGAAATTGTAGCACTAGGTAGGGCCAGATCTTTGCTTGGTATATATTTATGCAGCTTCATTTACTTGGGAAGAGTCCATTCACTTCAGCTGAGGATCTGGCCCTTGTCAGGGTCTTTAAAATTTTGAAGAATAGTTATTTATAAATAAGCAGATTTGCCACAAGCTCTTTTCCTTTTGAAGAGGTGCTTTTTTTTTCCTAGTATACATTTCAAGAATGAACAGCGTTTTAAATCCTTATTATGCATTACTTTTTCTTCATTTGCTTGTTGGTTCATTCTTCAGTTCAGGAACATGTCAGTATGACATTTTTGATGCAAGTCAGTTCCTGTCTGTGCTTGGAGCTGCTGCACCTTGTGCAGGGACAAATTCTAGACTGATTAATGCTGCACACAGTCCGTGGAACATCCAGTTCCTATGGACACCGACGTGACTGCAACAATAATGGGATCCAATAGGTGTCTGTCCTGCCCTGAGAAGCATCATAGCCCACACTGACTGATTTCATTGGGTAATTATTATTTTTTAATTTGGATCCAATAAAGAGCTTCTCTATATTCTGGCCTAACATTGTTAAATGTTAATGCTGCCCAAAATGTTTGGCGTGCTTCCTTCCATAAACTGAACAAAGCGGCTGTGCTTTCTTGCCAGCCACAGATTTATTGGGGTATGGATTTCCCATATTAAACACAGTCATCAGGCCACAAAGGTTCCATCACAATCTGCCTATGAGCTAACATCATTAAGAGGCAGACTTCATATATCTTCATGACTGATATGCTGATCTTTCCCACTCCATTGACTAATGAATTGACACATGGAATGTTCTTCAGCATTAGTGTGCATCCGTTTGATTTACAGCACTAAAGTAGGGGGCTGTAAGCATTCAGATGCTGATGAATTCCAGACTGCAGTTGCACCTGGCTGACCAGGACATTTTCCTCTGAGGAGAGCAGTGCTAGCATCCCAGAACTGTGCATAATAAACATGGTGGGCCTCCCTCTGTCTGCAGTTTCACCTCTATGATGCCATCAGACTTCTTGCCTTCCTGAGCCAAATCCCCAGCTGCCATAAATCAGCACACATCAATTTACATTGGTTGTTCTCTGAGCAGTGTGTCTCAGCCTTTTGGTTTGTCTGCTTTAAAGATATATCTGGGAGCCACCAATGTATGCTCGCTGATGAGGTTTGTCATGCCAGGGAAAAGGGCTCAAGAGAAGGCAAATAATGGATTTCTGCCTGCTATGGGTGTCACTCCTGCCAGTCTGCAGCTGTGGTGGAAAACAGGTGGCTGCTGGCCCAACACTGCCCCTGTAAACAGAGGGGAGGAAGGACGTGTAGAAAGATGCAGAGTGAAAGGAGATTTGGCCCAGAGTTTTGTCTCTTGAGCTAATTGTCTGGCTACAGGGTCCTGTTTTTCTAGCAGCCTTGTATTTCTGTTACCCACAGCACAGAGTACCTAGTTTTAATGACTAACATGAAATACAGACTAATTTCAACCCTTTGGAAGTTGCCATCACACAGAACAGTCATCTTTCAGTCTACTACTAAATCCACCTGATGAAACAAAAGAGCGAATGCAGGTACCATCCATTCTGTGAGCAGGACAAGGCAGGAGCAATTGCTTGGATGTGTCCTGGATGAAAGACTGAGCATCATTTGCATTGGAAGTTTGTGGTGTACTGAGCAAAAAATAGCCAGTAAAAGCATTTCCAAAGTTAAAATAAGAAATTCTTATTTTATGTAGCAAATAAATCAGAATTTTAAGAAGTCTGGTAACTGATGTACCACTAAATCATCCAGATCTTCCCACAAGGATATATATTGCAGCCTCTGACACAACATTTCAATGATGACTAAAATATATTACTCTTTGTTGATTCTTGATTTATTTGTTTGTTTTAATTTTGAGATGCCTCATGTATTTATACAGATTTCATATCAGTAATATGTCATTTTTTTACCTGTTTAACCAGAGGATTTGGAGACACAGGCAAGTTTCTTCCTGCTACTCATGGAAACACAGCATATAAAAAATAATTTTAAAAAGACCTGACCAGACAGTCTAACTAACCTGAGGGAAAGAACGAGTTCTTTCTTTTGGCTTGCTTGCTAAGGTGGTCACCTCTCTTAAAAACTCATACCAGACTTGTTATATGGCTGATACACCTAGTCACACGTTGCAAATAAGGAGTGGGAGAATTGTCACTGAAAACAGGTTCTCCTGGATGAAGAGAGTTGTTAACATTAAAGGAAGTCAATTCCATATCCCTTTTAAGTGAGCAGATCCAGAACTTCATTGAAAATACAGGAAAATAAAGCAGAAGTTCTATTAGTTTTCCATGCTCTGATTTCTGGATAGAATCTAGGCGGCAAATAAGAACTGGTTGGTAGTGTTTGGGGCTGACAAAAGTTGAGGCTGCAGAATGAAGAAAAAATCATATAAAGAGTTATATCTCAAAGGAGATTGTTACACTACTTGCAATCAAAATTAGATCATTTTTCAAAGCAGCTAGATATGAGTGTAAGCTGCTTCTGGGCATCTTTAATTTATGTGACTGCTACTGGCAAACCAAATAAGGTATTTTGATACTGTTATTAATAGCATTACAGGGATAAAATGTGACACAGGGTGACAATGTCCTATACAGCACTGTAGCACCAGTTATATAGAGTAGAAAAACCTTTCCTTTTAATATCTAGCTCAATTTGTCCTTCATTGTGGATAAATCATGCTTATTACACTGAACTAAGTAATAGAAAGAAGTGTTTTAAAAATCTAGGTATATTGTAAAGCAAATTTCTAATGCTGACCACACCTCTTCAGATAATCCTCACAGAGATAATTGGGGGAAAAAAGGCTGCCTTGGGGATGGCACTGAATTTCATCACAAAGAAGCAGCAGCACAGGAGCTTTTTGGGAATATATTGCACTGCCTGGAATAAAAAGATGAACAAGTGGGTGTGAGAAGAGAAGACACAGAGATGAGTGAGGAGGAAGACCTGCTTGTACAGGTTGCTGAGAGGAAGACCTGCTATATGCCTGCATCCGGGTGTGACAGGGGACCACCTTCTAGCAGAGTCTGTGGAAGGTAAAAGAGCACATGTGCCAAAACAAGGCAGGACTATCTGCCCACTCACTGAAGGGGCTGGTTGAAGTGTACAAGAAAAACACCCCTTCCTTCTCCTTGCCAGCAACTGCCATGGGGTTCCTCAGAAGAAGAGCAGCAGCAGAGAGAAGATCTGCAAACACCAGGAGGACCTCATCCCTGAAGGACCACCCTGAGTGCTTCCTTTTGTGGCAGGAGTTCAGGTCCTGTGCAGAGATCTGCTCAGAGAAAAGGACCAGGGAACCTTGTGGGAAATAAGTTCCTAAAGAGTGAAAGGAGGGAACACAACAAGTGGATGATTTACTGAAATAAGAAGTCTTTTCATTTAAATAAATTCCCACCAGACCTCACTCTTTTTTTCTTCTTTGTTAGTGTTCTTACTTGGCCTGTGGAGTCTTGCTGCCTTGGCTTCCAGAAGCTTTCATGTGTTCACGATGCTGTGAAAAACTACATGAATATTTACTGAAAACCCCTTTGCTGGGTGTCATTAAACTATCTTGAATTTCCCATCTCCTGCTGTTCACCTTGCCTTGAAAATTTCCACTCCAAAGAAAAGTTCTGTTCTGTCCCACTCCACTTCAGATCTGCTGGCTCCTTCACTGCCTTTTTCCCTCAAGGCATTGCAGTAAAGAAGAGTGTAGCTGAATTTGTCAGTCTGGTGTTCCAGGCTGGAGACCAAAAAGTGGATAAACTCAATATTGCTCAATCTGTGCTTGCCCTCATATGCACAACTTCCCCACCTCTTTGGAAGGTGTAGGAACTTTTTCATGGAAAAAAAACCAGCTCCATCTGAGTGTGTGGACTGCCAAGGCAGCAAAAGCAATCAACAACAGGTCTCAAAATGCTGCTCTTACAATGAAACTGGTTGGATTCATTTGTATAAACAAACTAACAGAAAAAGTGAGCTGGTCATTATCCTATACAATGAAACACAGCACAAAATTTTAAAGTCTATAGGGTTTCTGTGAAACATGTGGTGTGTACTGAAAATACTAACCCGCTTGTAAAATACAGCAATATCCTACACACAGTGGCCAGTGAAGTAGGGCTGGCCCTTCCCTGCATGTGTCTATAAACCTTATAAAACTCTCTTTGGATCTCCAGCACCATCAAGTGTATACTGTTATTTTGACTCCTGAGATGGGCTTCTTCCTTCTCATTAGCTGCAATTTAGAGATGGGAAGAGAATAAACTGCAAGCAAAGTTTGATCTGAGATGACAAGGCTAATTTTGGGAAAAATGTCCCTCTACTTCTCCAGATGTTGGATTTAATCTAAAGCAAGCACAGTGTGCAGATAGTAAACATAATATCCTCCTAATTATATTAAATTACCTCTCAGGAGCTGCTCTGCCCTCTTGTCAAAGTCCGGGAACTGGTTTTTAATGACAAATGTGAACCTCAGTGGGACATTCGATATCATCATTTAGTTCAGCAAATGTAGCCCAAATCAGTTGCATAGGTGTAATTAGATGCTGAAAAATAATTACCTTGGCCTTACCATTAAAAATTTCTTGCTTGTATCCCCTTGTGATCTATGAACAAATTACTTTATTAGGAAATCATTAGAGCTCAATTTGTCTCTATATACTACAGACATCAATATTAATTTCTCATAATGGAACCACACATTCTTGCCATAAATTTGTACCACTACATAGCCTGATAAAAATTTGAAGTTGTTACCAACCTTAACAAAATGTCCAAGTTTGGGTCAGAAGGAGCAAAATATCTCCTCAAATAAATTATACTATTATGAGAACATTACTATTATCAGGGCCCTGAAAGCATCCCACTCAGGGCTTTGATGCCAGCTCTCAGCCTGTGCAGGGCAGTGGGGAGGCACCCACAGGTGCCCTATGGGCAAACCCTGGCCATGGCTGACCCATCTGATGGGAGCTACTTGCTGTGCCGTGACAGTGAGCTCAGGGCCCCTTGCAACTTTTATTTGGTACCTATTTCTCTGCAGATTTCTCTGAGTGTTGAGAAAGTAGGCTACCCCAATGTCCTTGGCGTGGGGACATGTTATAGTTTCAAGTCATATTTAGCAGTTAACTGATTTATTGACCATTAGAATTTACAGAGCAGATGTGAGGAGGAAAGGAGACCATCAGTCAGACCCCAGGCCATCTCCTGTTATAAATTACCTTTACATAGTTCAGTCTTTATCTTTCACACAAGTGCAAGATCTCACTGAAATCTGTCATTGCAGGACTGAGTAAAACGACAAACTCCAGCTAATTCTCTACAGTGGTGTTTGGATAGTCACTTGCTGTTGAAATGGACCAGTATATAGCAGTTGGCATCTCAGTACTTCTCTGAACATCATGCACACCCATACAAGTAATCCTTATACTGGGGCTTCTAACTTTCCATTTTGATATGTGCAAGCAGTCCTCCATTTTATAATGTGACGATTTTTTCTGGATTTGCTATGCCACAAGCATTTGATGAAGATATAAATAAGAAGATTATCTATATGCAACAATATGACCACAGAATTTATAATCACTTCAGAAAAAAGGCACTAGTAGATTTAAAAAATATTTCTTAGAACCTGATAAGGACTGAGAACATTCTCAGCTTACTTATCTTCCATTTCAACAGGTAAAAATAAGCATCTGTTTCCAGTTATAAAGTTGTCGGTCTAGAATCATGCACATCACATTGTCAGTACTCTTGTGGTCACTGCAATGGAGCTCACTCTGCCATAGATCTGTTTCACAAGCTATCAGAGTCCTGACTTGTCCATTCAGGACCCCTTTGAATCCACCCTTCTGATGGTGGCTATGTAATAGGTGTCAAGGCTGTTCAAGTGGCTGAGAAAATTCAGCACAAGTCATGGCACTCCGCTGGAAGCAAATGAAATACCAGACTCTGCAAAGCCCTTGCACATACTTTATCTATGGCACTGAAGTTGTTAAAACAGTGAGTAGACAATAAGCATTGGAAGCCAATTCCTCACGCAAAAGGAACAAAGTGCTAAAGTCATCAATATAAGTAGCATAAATCAACTGAATAGGCAGCTGGAAAATGACAGCTACCTATATTATGGGACTTAAAAAGGGAAGATAAAATATAGGTGGATTTTTATCTTTTGGGTTTATAAGGCTGTGTTTGATGGACCATAAGGTCTTGCTAGACTTAATGGGCCAAATTTCTCCCTGGGGTAACTCTATTAATTTCGATTGTCTCCTCTCAGGATGGTTTGAACCAATAGAATTATGTATGCTACAGCAGTAGTTTGAGGTGCTCCACTTTTAAGAGCTGCTATGCCTTAGATGGTACGTTAATTCCAAGGCCAGGAAACATACATTCAAAATTGCAGAAAGCATCAGAAAGAACAATGTAGTACAGAAACAAGCAGAGAACTGGTGCTCTCAGCTAGCACAAACTGAACGGTGATGAAAGAGCTCGATTCTTTGCTTCCTGCAAACTGCATCTTCCAATTATACTAATTCTTTTATCTCTGCCTTGCCTGTCTGACACCTGCAAGTCAAATCCCACCAGCACATCCGGAACAGCTCTCAGGAAGGGACTCTGCTTTGCTCAGGGGGAAGTATCTTTAAACATCATTCTGTCCCTCTTTAATTTACACAGATTTCTCTTGTTTTCTGTTCACCTCCAGCTCTGAGTTCAGTCTGATAGACTGACAGCTATTCTTGAAGCTGGCTATTACTCAACAGTTACACTCAAGAACCCAAAATGAAAAGAAACAGATCTCCCTTTCAACCTTGGAGAGAATAATTTTCAAACTGAGGTACCCTAACAGCATTCCAGTGGAGGTGAGGACATTCCTATACAGTGATTTAAGCCTCTAACAGTAGGCTTTTTTGGACTTGGAATACAGGTTGAGAAACATTGCTCTAAAAGGTTTACTGCCTTAAATTTACCTTTTCTTTTGCTGACTCACAGCTATCAACCAGGAATACATAGTTACAATAAAACATTAAATAAAACATGCTGTGTTCAAGATCGCAAATACGGAATAAGTCATTGAGATTCTTACTGCAGTCTTACTTTGTTACTGACCTTGCTGAGAGGTCAGAAAGAGATTTTGATTGTGGAACGGAACATTTTGCAAATGAAGGTTAAAATATAATGATTTGGAGTTTTTTTAGGTCCACACTTTCTTTAGTTTCACCTGTCTTTTTTACCTTTTCTGTTTCAGCTTGTGGGTTAGCAGTCTGGTCCTAGCAGCAAGCACAAGTAGATATCAGAGGAAGGAAAACACTTTGTACCCACATGACACCCACCAGTGCACTGCTGATGGGTAAAGAATCACTTTCTTTTGTTTTGAACATGGCTTCGACAAGTGCCATTTGTTGGCTGACAGTTCTCGTACTAGAAAAGACAGTGAAGAGTCAACACCTATCTGTCTTTGCCATGTCATCCATGTCAGGTTGTTGTGGATTTCTTCTATCTGTTTTCCTAAGCCGCTCAGTGATTCCTTGTTTTTAATTATCCATTTTGTGGTATGAAAACAACTTAGCTGTTTTTTCATGGATGTAACATTTTCCCAAGATCTTGCTGAGAGCCCATCATTCTACGCATTCTAGAGTGGCTCCCCACCTTCCCCAGGTGCATTGCTCTATATTTATCTAAACTGAATTTCAGCTCCATTTTTCTATTGTGTACATTAGTAAGTGGTACAGCTCAGTAAGAACAGATTTTAAAGTGACCCAGTTGAAGCTGAGAGTCCAACATCCACAGTATATGCATTTCGGGTATATGTGTGGAGAAGATTACTAGGGACTAGCCTGGGTGCACAGATTGAAAAGTATTTAGTAGTCAGAGTGTATCTTCCAGCTTAGCTCTTCCTAAACTGCAGTCTAGAATGTGCACTTGAAGACTTTTTGACAATGCAAAATAAAGTGCAATAATTGAGAATCATAAAATTTGCTGCAAAAGCATGTTCCTGATAAAAACTAAAATGCTAATGTGGACACTCCCCCAATACCTTCTCTTCCTATTCAACTGAATAACTTCATAGCATCAGCAAACTTTTTATACTTCACTGTTCACTGTATTTTCAACATTATTTGTAAATATATTGAATTTGAGAATATACTCCCATTCATCTCAAGATAACACATAGCTGCTCCTGCAAAGCAGGATGGTGAGTTTTGATGGGTGAGTCAGCTTTATCCCATCACCCTCTTGGAATTAATATTGTTTGGGCCATGAGTCATGTTCGAAATTGACAGTTTCAGCTGATGGTCTGACAAGTTTAACTCTGTTGGGCTAGTTTATTTTTCTCTCACAGCATGTCAATCCACGTCAATAATGACAAATTGTCTGAGTACCTTAAACCTGTCCTACCTTATACCTTTCATAAGTAGCAGCTATTTGTCCATGCATTGTACACAAGATCTAGAAACAGATGTAGAAACAGAATATATGTTTCACTATCTTAGTCTGGAGAGTAACCTAGTCCATGGTTCTATGTATCTGATCAGATTTGGCTGAAGCCCCTTTTATCCCTCTCATGCATGTTGCTTTTCAGCTGAATGTGTTCTTTGCTGTGGCTTACTGTTTGGTGGAATAAACAATTAAGCCAGCACAACAGAAATGGGGACAAGTAAAGTGGGAAAGAGTAAATAACAGCCCAACAAGAGGAATACAGGACATCTTATTGATAAAGAACAGCTTATCTGCTAATGACTTGAGTTGCATTCATGTTTGCTACCACTTCTGAAAGTGCTGATACACATTCAATATTCTGAAAATCATTGGTATGGCACACTGTCACACACTGACCTGTTTCAATCACTCGAAACATGACTTCAAGACATACCTTCTACCTTGCTTGGAAGATGATGCAGGGATCAGTGTGGGAATGCCTTAGAAATACTTAATCATGGGGATGGGAAAGGCCCTGAGAGGTCTCTAGTCCGGCCTCCTGCTCAAAGCAGGATCAGCTGTGAGATCAGATGACATTGCTCAGGGCTTTAACATGGTGGATCTTGAAAACCTCCAAAGGTGGAGACCACACAGCCTCCCTGGGCAACTTATTTTATCGCCTGACTGTGTAAATCAACACTCAGTCTCTCTTATTTTAATTTATGCCCATTGTCTCTCATCCTCCCATGATGAACCACCACTCTGTTATTTTTATAACCTCCCTGCAGGTACGGGGGGATATTGCTGGGTGCCCCCAACGCCATCTTGACTCGAAGCTGAGTAAGACCTGATCCCTTAGCCTTTCCCCAGAGGGCAAGCACTCTGGTCCCTGACCCTCCCAGTGGCTCTCCATTGAACCCACTTCACTTATTTCAACCTTTATTTCATGGGGGACCCAAAACCAGTTGCAGTGTTCCTGATATGGTCTGACCAAGAGCCAAGTAAATAATCACTTTCAGTAATACCCTTGCTATACTCCATTTAGCACAGCCCAGGATGCTGCTAGCCTGCCTTGCTGTCAGAGCACACTGATGACTCCTGTTTAGCCCACTGTCCACCAGCACCTCCAGATCCGGTTTAGCAGATCTGCTCCCCAGCTGGCCAATACCCAGCCTATATTCTTGCAGGGGGTTAGTCTGTCCAAGCTACAGGATCTTTCAGTTGCCCTTGTTGAATTTCATGAGGTCCCCATTGGTCCATTCCTCCAACCTGTCTAGGTCCTTCTGAAAGGCAACTCTGCCCTCAGCACATTGACTGCACCCCCTGTTTAGTGTCATCTGCAAACTTTGTGAGGGTGCACTCCATCTCGTCCTTCAGGTCATTGATAAAGATATTGAACAGGGCAAGTCCCAGCATAGACCCCTGAGGTACTCATAACCAGCCCACAGCTACAGCACCAACCATGTAGCACTGTATACTCTAGTAGTGTATATTCTAGTATAGTACTGTGTTATAACAAACAACAGAGGGTTTTTTTTTTGATNCAACAGAGGGTTTTTTTTTTTCATATCTAAATAGATATATTTGTAATCATGACAGGATTTATGCAAAAAAAAAAGGTTTTTGTATCTGAATTTATGTTATGGCTGTAATAAATAAGATGGGGGTGCTAGAAAGATTTTTGTTTAACAGAAAAGGTCATTCAAAAATGCTATCATAAAGCTCGCTCAGGAGAGCACTAAATTAACAATATTTATTTGTCCTTGTGC
>VZTV01114739.1:50943-67338 GCA_013400875.1 Anhinga rufa | reverse complement strand
GGGGAAACCCGCGTCGCCACGCTGCAAGCCCCTCGGGCGTGGCGGGAGCAGGGGTGTTGGTGCGGGGGGGGGGACACGCGGCGGTGCGGGCGGAGCTGGGCGCTGGCAGCAGCATGCCAAGGTCCCAGATTAGTTCCAGATGAAAAGAATCCGATCTGCGTTAGAAAACTTTAATTCCTTTTTTAATTGTCGCCACCCGTGATTTATGCGGGATGCGGAGGGGGCTTACTAAAGCAGACAGGCAACTGGTAGCGCTTTGCTCTGCGCCCTCCCTTCCCCTTCCGAGAAGGAGATGCTTAAAATGCCAGCAGAGGCTGGAAAAGCAAATGCTGTGGCTCCCAAATCTGCTGCCACCCGCAAGAAGAACAGTGGGATGACAGAGTGTGCCAGAGCAGCGGCCCAGGCTGCCCAGAGAGGCTGTGGAGTCTCCTTCCCTGGAGCCATTCCCACCCCGCCTGGACGCGGTCCTGTGCTCCTGCTCTGGGGGTGCTGCTCACACAGGGGCTGGACGAGGGGAGCTCCGGAGGGCCCTGCCAGCCCCCGCCATGCTGTGGGATATCACGAGAGCGCTTTGCAGACGAATCCTTACGGCGTGAGCTGGAGGTTATTCCGTTACTGAGCTGAAATGTAGCAGAGCTGCAATAGAGATTGTTCCTTCTGCAGCATCAGCCCTGATTACCAAATACTGGCACAGCACTTTGTCAGGTTTTGTTACAGAAAGCGAGTCTGGTGAGGCTAATACAAGGCTGGCTTTCAGTCTCAGGCTGGGAAGGGTATGATTTGATGCTCAGACCGTTTAGGAGGGAAATATGAGATCGAAACGCTTGCGTTCTGAGGTGAAAGGAATCTCGTAGGGTCTGAAGCTGTGGAGATTTTTTGTGTTATTTTTTTGTGTTCATTATGATCTTGTATTCTGCACCTTAATAAATATGGGAAAAAAAGGCCTTGGATGGTTCCTTCCGCCTTTTGTACAAACCGTTGTATTTACTATGTACTAAGTACGTGTTAGAAGTATTTTGGGGAATATGATGTGAAAATCCTGCCACACCTAAAACCTATTCTGCTTTATTTCTATTTGGAATGGAGCAGAATGGGAAAAAGCTTTCCAAGAAGTGATAAAAGGCATGGCTTGGGTTTTTGGTCTTCCACATTAGTAGGTTCAGAGGCCTAAAATGCTGCTGCGTTGCTAAGCAGATGTAGAATATGGTTTTCCATACTGGTTTCTGGTGACCTGCAGTTAGGCTAATCTCATTCTTCTAGCTGCTGAGAATCTTTTTGACAGCTAATGAGAATATTTTGTTTTTCTTCCAGGTTTTCATTTCAGTGTGGCTCTCCTCTCTGTGGCAAGGGCTGCCTTTTGAAGCAGCACATTCATTCTCCCCTTCAAGCACCGTAAGTCTCATTTGCCAGCTTCAGAACCATGGCAACAGAAGAAAAGAAGCCAGATGCAGAATCCACCAAAACACAATCTACTCCTTCCTCCTCAACCAATCAGAGCAAGGTGTGTGCGGGGCTCCAAGCAATATCCGTGTAAATACACATGGCAACTACCTGCATATTCAACAGGCAAACCAGGATTAGGGAATTGATTTCTAGTATAGATTAAGAACTTCTCCAGATTTCTGCTTCTGCTGTCATCTCAAGCTGAAAACATGCCAAGGATTTTATGGGAAAAGCGAATGGAGTACGGCCTCTTTTGTCGTGCTAGGGGTTTTTGATTATTTTTTTTTGGTTTAGTGGAAGTTCTTGGTAACGAAACGCTTCTTGTCGCTTTGAACATGAGAAAGGCAGGTTGGTTGTATCCTTGGAGTGCCTAGAGGTGACTGGAGAGTTGGCGAATCTGTGATCCTAGTTGCAAAGTGGGGAGGCAGACATTATTCAGATTCTCTGAAGCCTGCAGATGCTCAAAGGAGGTGTTACTGTCTAACCATGAAGCCTTGGCAAAGGGTGAAAAGGGAAAAAAAAATGGTATTTTAGGGATATGGAGGAATTGGCCTGTGATTTAATTCACGATAAGGAGGAAAACTGCAAACACTTAAAAGCGCTGTGCAGTTATCTTGATCTACCAAGCACTCTGTGGTTGGGCTGTTGGATTACTCTCACCTGTTTGTTATTGGCTTGGATGAAATTCATACCAAGGATGAGTTGGTGGTGTGCATGCAACAGCAAGGCACTGCTGGCCCCAGACAGCAAGGGTGTTTGTTTTGTTTTGCTGTTTCTTTGAATTTGGAGAGGGGGGAAAAAAAAATGTAAACGATGGAATCTCTATTATGGTGAATGTTCATTACTGTGTCCTTGACCCAGTCTGGTACAGAGCTTGTCTGTGAGATACTAAATTTGGAGTTTAACTCATTCGTATATATTTTTCTTCCAGCCTGCACCAGTAAAACCAAACTATGCTCTAAAGTTCACGTTAGCGGGACATACAAAGGCAGTCTCGTCAGTAAAGTTTAGTCCTAATGGAGAGTGGCTAGCCAGCTCCTGTAAGTATTGTGTTCTTTTTATCTTATCTAAAACATGCAAATGTGGGCCTTGGAGAACTGCCTGTCTTTAGCGTTACTTCTGTCAGTGGAGGAGGGAGGTAGTGTTATGGCTTTTCTTAAAAGGAGCAATACCAAGGCTGTCAGTCTCAAGATAATCTGCTTTAAGCTTTTTAAGTTCTGTTATTTTGAACACTGGGTCTTCTATGTGTTGCCGAGTTGGAGAGTCCTCACCTGCTCAGCTTTCTTTACTGAGCAAATGGGCAAAAGCAAACACAGGATTCTCTCCCCGTGCAAAGGAAACCCTTGTGCTTTTCTATATCGCTAAAGGCATAGCTTAAGCTTTTAAATTAAACTTTGTGTACTCTGTCTGCAGGCAAAAGCTTAGCTGTGGGAAATAAGGTAGCTTTGCATGACTAGACTGGACTGTAGAGCGTGGTATGGCGGACTGGCCATGTGCTTCTGTCCTGTGTGCCTGTGGTGTTGAATAAGTCAGAGCCTTTGATTATCCCAGTGAAATGTGCAGGTTAATGTAACTCGTGTTTCACTACTTGCTCTCTTAAGTGGTAGATCAAGTCCTCTTCCTGTCAGCTTTAGTATTTCCTAAATTTTTTTGGTAATCAACGTTGCTTGACAGCTTTCCTTTGGAAATGTGTTTATGTGACCCTCAGTGATCCAGAGAGGATCCACCTATAAGGAGAGGGCAGTTGAAAAGAACACTGTTGAATATGATGGTGAGGGCTACCTGAACATCTTCTGGATGTGAGCATGACTTGGATCTCTGACTTAACCGCAAATAGCCTTAATAAGACCAGTGCAGTGTACCATATTTAAATCATTTTTATGCTCAAGTGTCCTCGTGAAAGTCCTCCCCTCTCCCCTGCCCAGGTTTTCCAACCTCTTATCTCTGGCAAATATCTTTCTCTGGTGTGTTTTGTAGTTAAACATGGATACTATGTTTGGGTTTTTGCAGGCATTAATTCAGTCCAGCTTGTGGTGCAATTTTTGTTCTTTTCGGGCAAAAGTGTTTCAGCATTCCTATGGGAGGGTACTACTTTTACCACTGAAAATCTAAAACAAAAGTAGAAACCCAAGTTGTCATCAGAGAAACCGAAGTGGCTGGAGACGCTCTGCATTCCAGGCAGTTTATGTAATCTCAGCTGCTGCAACTTGGCGTGTTCTTTGCCAATTACATATTGCCTTGTTCACTTCGTTCTGCCTGGGGAGGGAGAGCTACCCAGTGTTTGCAGAGACCTAGTTAACATATTTCTTTCCACCCGGAAGGGACAGCTGTATTTGTTAGTGCTGTTAATCTCTTAACTGGCACATTCTTTTCCAGCTGCTGACAAACTCATTAAAATTTGGGGAGCGTATGATGGCAAGTTTGAAAAAACAATATCTGGTCATAAACTGGTAAGTATGAGGAGATTGTTGTGCACTTGAATACAAATTTACTGGTAAAGAATTTTGCTTGCTTTTTCTTGTCACGAAATTTTTAGTCTTGGTTAGTTTGACTTGGGCAGAAGGCTTGTTCTTCAGTCTTCGTTTTGTACTTCTCTGTTTATACGGTCCTGTACAACAGCCTGGGACTGGAATTGCTGAAGTAATACCAGGTCAGGCTGGAAGTATGGGTGAAGTCAGGCTGATGATGGAGTACCTGCATGCACGCTGCCTAGCTGTTTACTTGAGTCCCTCCGCTTCAGGAACACTGACCTCGGACATGAGGCAGTGCATTCTTGGGTGAAAATCCCTGTAAACTGTAACCCTCTGTCCTGTTCCGTATTTCCTTTGTATATGGAGCAGAATGGCTTGCCTTTTAAGGAGATTGAATTTTTCTTGTGGGTTCGCCTACGTAAACACAACACTTACTCATTCTGCAACGTTCTAAAGAAAACACAAACCCCCAAACCCTTTGGTTTTGTTTTCTAAAGTTTCTACAAGCTGAAGTTTCATAAGCAAAAATGAAGATTCACCAAAAGAAAAACCAGTAGAATCTTGTTCTTCTTCAGCCTTTAGGGACTCGGACCACAGAGAGCTAGCCATTTGTCATGAAGAGAAACCACTTACTCAGATTAGTTTATATAGCATACTGTTTATGAATGCCAAGAAAGGGTGTTGGTGGCCACAGTAAGAGCTATGTGAACAAGCCATTGATGTTTTTGGAGTATATAGAATCATTCAGGTTGGAAAAGACTTTTAAGATCGTCACGTCCAACCATTAACCTAGCACTGCCAAGTCCGCCACTAAACCATGTCCCTAAGCACCACGTTGGCATGTATGGCTCAGCTTAAAATGAAAAAGTGTCAAAAGAGCTCTTAACCCAGTCAGATCAATGAATTCCCAACTCTCAGTGCTGAATTTTCTTTCAGGCTTCAGCTGTGAATATAGTATGCAGTCTGTGTCTTCCATTTTCCTGTGTCGGTGAACAAACAGAGCTGAGGAGAGAATTGTTTTCCTTTGTTTTAGGGTATCTCTGATGTTGCTTGGTCCTCAGATTCCAACCTTCTTGTCTCTGCCTCCGATGATAAAACTCTCAAAATATGGGATGTAAGCTCGGTAAGGGCAGAAACTATTATTTACCTTCCTCCTCCCCCACACTGGCATCTTAACTCATGTTCTTCTGAGAGACAGCCTTGGTGTGCTGTGATGAGAGAAGGTAGGGGCTTAAGCACTGGTTCCTCTTTGGGTAATACTCACTCTTTCCTGCTTATAATGAGCTGCTGGTTGGATGGGCTGTGAGGACGAGCGAGTTACGCTGTTTGCTTTCGGAAAGAGGGGGATGCTTATGGGTACCGTGAGGAGTCTGGTTATCTTCTGAGAGCGCTTTCAGCCTTGTGGTGGCAATGTAACTGCAGACTTCATTTCTGAAAGCAGCCTCTCAGATAAAACCTTTTTGTAACTTTTTATCATAGCTTCACTTGTCTTTGCTTCTCTCCCCCTTCTTTTCTGTGATTACAATGAAAACTGAATAATTTGCTTGAATTTTGATTAGGTATGTTAAACTGCTTCGTTCTCCTGAGTTGCCCAAGGGGTTTGCAACTTGGCTGCAGTCATTAAAAATGTATTTTTTTTATTTCCTGTTGTTCTGCTGTAGCTGGTCCTCTGCCCATCTAAATCTGGGGTTAGAGGTGGTTTCTTTGTGTGCTGCACAGTGATTAACCTTAATGCAGCTTATCTGAATGCATTTATGGCTGTGAAGGATGCTGTATATTTAACTCTGCTAAATCTCATTTCAGGGTAAGTGCTTAAAGACATTGAAAGGGCACAGTAACTACGTTTTCTGCTGCAACTTCAACCCTCAGTCAAACCTCATCGTGTCTGGATCAGTAAGTGGGATATTTTTTTTCTTCCCCTTTGTGCAAAGCAAGTGCCGTGCACTCCTGTCACCCAACACTGCGGGGACAGACAGGTTCTTTTAGGGATCCTTGGCAGAATGACGATGGCACTAAATCGTAGTTACAATTAAAGCTTTATTTCCTTAATGGGATATTATGATTAGTATAGCACAGAATTTATGATTGGAATGGCACAGGGTTTCTACAAGCAGAATCGATGTAGTACAACTTATAGGTAGTATAGGTAGAATTTATAATACAACTTAACTTACAATTTCAAATCACTTAGATTCTAACTTAACTCAAAGTATGACTTCTAATCACCTGGACTCTGCAGATTGGGTCAGATCTTAGTACATGTTTTGCTGTATCAATATAACAGACATAATCTAGACTCGAAAATCATATAGAAGAAAAGAATATGAGTCACTCACTCAATCCTCGGAGGAAGCAGATGGTGGTGGGTACATCCCTGGCTACTGGGAGGGTGCCACGGTCTCACTGTCCTGTCCAGCAGCAGTTCTGGTCCAGGTTCCCCCTTAGGACTTGTAACTGCTTGATTTTGTAGACAGAGCCCTGTGTGCTGTTATGGTTCCCTGTTCTGGGAGGGGGTGATTGCCACCACCGGGCTGGCCAGGTGCCTGGGACCGTCAAGGCTGGTGAGGAAGGGAGTAATCGGCCTGGCACCCAGGCATCTTGAGGCCAGTAGGGAGGGGAAGAAGAAATCTGTTTGGCTTGTCTACTTGGTTCACAGGACCTTCAGGGCTGGATAATGAGGGAAAGGGAAGAAATAAGTGACTGCTCAGTCACAGAGAATGGCTGCTTGCTTTATAAAATGGCACTAGTTACGCTAGCTATGTTACTAAGGGTCGGGTGCAGGGTGTACTGGTCACAACCCCTTAGCATTTCAATTCTGTCTTCCTCCACAAACACAGCTTGTAGTCAGAGGAATTGTGCAGTGCCACTGCTGTCTTTGCCTGGGGACACAGTCAAGCCCTTAACCCATCTTCAACATGCAGGTTTCCTGCAGGGAGATGAAGAGTTCAGGGAGCTATGTTCCCAGTCTGTTGTTTTTGCCCTGCGTGGTGCTTGTGTCCTAGGCTTTCTGATGCAGCTGCAGTGCAGCTGGAGGAAGGCACGTGCATCTAGTCAAGCTGTAACACCTTGCATGCCTCGAATAGGTGCATCATTAAACCACCTTGTGCATTTCTTCAATCTTCAGTTTGACGAAAGCGTGAGGATATGGGATGTGAAAACAGGGAAGTGCCTCAAGACGTTGCCTGCTCATTCTGACCCAGTTTCAGCTGTAAGTCCCTTCTGATAAATGTACACATTAACATGCTTATTGTGTTGAGCAGAGCTCCTCTCCTGCCTCTGTAGAGGAGAGGGTTTGTGCTCTAACTCTTATTATCAAGCTCTTACACAGTGTAGTGGATGGGCTGTGGTGGATTTGCCAGTGCTCGTTGCTCAAAGAGAATGAAATGAACAGTTTTTTCTGTAAGATCGCTAAGGATTTTGTTCTTGGGTGGTAATGTGGGGAGCAGTGAATAGGGGTGTGCCAGTCATGCCTAAGTCTAGCAGTCTGATGCTGGGGCACAGATGTGTGGTTGCTTGAGGATCAGAGAACAGCCTGTACGTCTGTTGCTTTCGTGTTGTTCCAAGCTGTTACTGAAGACCAGAGCAGGGTAGTTGCATAATACGCTCCGTTTCAAATCTCATTCATTTAATAGGTAAAAGGAGCTTGGAATACAGCAGTGTCCATTCAAATGAAGGAAAAACAGAAGGTGTTCAACTCTTAATATTTTTGAAATTAAGGAAACTGAAAAAAATTTGAACCTCAGATGTGCTAAACCATGGCTGTCGTAACGTGGTTGTTCTGCCTCGTGTAGAAGATATTTCACACTTACAAATGTACGTTAGTAGTAATTATTCTTTAAAATAGCAGTATTTTGAGGTGTAGTTCAAGGCAATAAATTGACCTTAAAACATATATGTGGCTACATATGAGGTTAAATTCCATGCCCTTAAAATTATACAGCAATATCCCTAGGTTTGATACTACTCTTATTTGAGCAGCTAATGCTGCCTGAACAGAGTATCTGTGTGTTCATGTGTTCTTCTTTAGCTTCTGAAGAAACATGTATTCCAGTCCCTGATGCTTAGATAAACAGCTGTAGTTAACACCCATCCCTCTTTATAATCAATGCCAGACAAACTGTGGGGGAAAGAATCTTGGTTTTAATCATGCTACCCACCTAAACTCGTGCCTAGTGTTTGTTTGTCATGTTGACTTTCCACTTCCATCCACATGAATTGCAGTGTCGGTAATGGAAGATAAGTACTTTCAGTGGGGCTTAAAAATTTGATTTTTGTGAACATCAATACAGTTATTTTCCCCTTCTGTAATATTACAGGTGCATTTTAATCGTGATGGATCCCTGATAGTGTCAAGTAGCTATGATGGACTCTGGTAAGTGGTTATTTCTTGTCTGTGGCACTGTTCAAGCCTTCTGCATTTTAAAAAAAGACTTTTAAAAAAACCTTGTATTTGTAATGCTAAAATCAGAACAAACACTTCAAAACCAATAGTAATGATTCTCGTTTGTTTTCAATAGTCGAATCTGGGATACAGCATCAGGCCAGTGCTTGAAAACACTGATTGGTAAGTAGGAGTACTTCTTGTCTGTGCTCTGTTCTTTGCTGTTAAGGTGTGACATAGATATTCTGCATCATTGCTGTAAACAGTGGCTTTCTTAAGCTCTATTTTACTGTCTCCCTACCATTCTGTTAGTACACTGTTGTCCTCCTGTCTATTGCAATAAGAGCAACTGTCCTCCCACACAATGGAAACTCGCTTAGGCTTTGAGTGTTACGTAGTATAGATGGACGAATGAGAGTTTTCCAAAGTTTTCTACCGTTCAGCTGTGTAGTGTTTGCTGTTCAGCAGTTCAGAGCTGTAACGACAGAGTTGTTGTCGTAACATCCAACAGCACAAACGGGTAGTCTGTGACTACCGAAGCTGCCTGCTTTTGTTGCAAGGTGCATGAGGCATCTTGTGAACATGGCTAATAAAAGGAAGCCACTTGTTGGGCATGTGCTCCTTAGTGCTTCATAGTCTTATAAAGCATTATATAGACCAGTTACGTGGCACTGCAAATCAATGGCATGTATTCTAATATAATGGTTTTTAAAAGGTAGTGATACAGTCTTGCTCTGATATGTATTGATGTTCAGTTACAAAGGGTTATTTAAAATGTTTGTGAGAAAAATGGTTAATACCCTTTTCTTAAATAACTGAAAACAATCGCCTTTCTTACACCTCACTTTTCTTGAAGTACCAAAGGATGGCAAAACTGAAAGCTTGTTTCAGGGAAGCAATTAACAGTGAATTTATTGTCAAAAGAAATTCTCTGTCAATGAGGCAATACAACTGTGCACTGTTTAATGTTGCTTTTATTTTCACTGTAGATGATGATAACCCTCCTGTGTCTTTTGTGAAATTCTCCCCAAATGGCAAATACATACTAGCTGCAACTTTGGACAAGTAGGTATTAAAAAAAGAGGAAAAAACCAAACAAAACAGCAAACCTGCAAAACAAGCTTTGCAGTGGTAATAAATATCAGATAAAACGTTATTTTGCTGCTGTTTAGCTGTCACAGTAATGGTACTACACAAGTTCATATATACTATCAGACTTAAAAAGCCTGCGAGGTGTTGTGCTTTGCTAATGGCACAGGCAGGACTTGGGTCTTTTTAGCACTGCTTAGTAACTGCAGCACCCATTTGTTCCTTCTCGGACCTTTCAAAACCTCAGCATTTTCTTGGGTTATCATATGATTCTTTTGTAACGTGCAGAGACAAAAAAATGTAGCCTATAAAAGGCTGCAATATATAAATAACTTCTTGTGTGTAAGGCATAAAGGCAGAGTAGGTGGGCTGATTGTATTGAGAGTGATTCACCTGGAGAATTTCCATGCAGCTACTAAGAAGGGATTAGCTGGTCTGTCATCTCTATTCACAGACGGTAATGATGCTGTTGCTTTCAGGAGACCTTCCTTTCCTAGGTCGTGAGGGTGATGCCCTCCCTGTCTGAGCATCTTTGTACAAAAGATATCACAGACTGTTGCCTGCCTTTTTCAGCTAGTCAATGAAAAGCAGAGAAAACCCAGGTTATACTCCCTGGGGAAGAGAAAGGGGACTGTCTTGCAAGCTCTGGCAGTAGCCTGGGTATCAGTACAGATGGTCTGTATCTGGACACGCATGGGGCTTGCTTAGTCTGTTGACGAGCCTAGTGCTTGCCTGAGTGAAACAAGTGACTCACTTCATGTCCAAGTTGTATTCAGTAGCATGTTTATTCACTTGCTCTTCACTGGCTTAGGCTTGAACGGGTTGAGGGTGCCTCAGTCCAGCGTTTACGCTCCTGAAACACCCTGGTGCAGGACTGCAAGTGAAAAATTAGGGCAGTGTGTGTGTATTTTGGACTGTATCTGCCTTCAGTGGGATTTGATTTTAAAACAGCTGGGGGAAAGGGGATAGTTAGTAGGGCCATCCCTGATTCTAGTGGGTTTCTCACCCTGAGAAAGATGACGTCTAATGAAACCTGTATGAATCTTCTGGATGCACTGGGAGTTGGGGGATGTCTGCCAAACCACCTTATTCTCTCTCACTGTTATTTATCTGTTATCCTGCCCATCATTTCTCTAGTTGTCTGGTCGTTATTTATAAAGAAACTTGCAGGTGTGGGGAAATATTTAAATACTTATTTTACGGAGGGATAATATGAATGGCATGGCAATAAAATTGATACTTTGGGATTAGCTAATGCTGCATTCTGAAGCCAGGCTTGAGTGATCCATGTAGACTTTAGGAACTCTGGTATGAAGAAACTTTTCCTGCTGCTAGGAAACTGTCAGATGGAAAAACCCAAGAACTAAAAATCTTTGTTTTTCTGTTTTCTAGCACTCTTAAACTTTGGGACTACAGCAAAGGAAAGGTAAAAATAATCCTGTTTCACTACATAGACTTAACTAACCTTGTAGGAAAATCTGGATTTCTTAGGTGCTTTTATGCTTGCTTAATATATTTATAAATACTATAGAAAAAAGTGTTAGTACCCCTTTATTGGAAAGGACTAAAGATGCCTTTGAAAAAAACCAACTGATTGGGCTCATGCATAGTCCTNCCCCCCCCCCCCCCCAAATTGTTTAGTGTTCTAGGGCAGAGATGCCCTCTGCATCCTCTAGATAACTTAACAGGGTGGGAAACACAGGCAGGTATATTTAGTCTTCTCTGCCAGGAGTTTGTCCTTGACTGAGAAAACTACCTCCCAGCTGTATTAATGACTGGTGGCTCTTCACTTTCAGTGCCTGAAGACATACACAGGACACAAAAATGAGAAGTACTGCATATTTGCAAATTTCTCTGTTACTGGTGGAAAGGTTAGTGTTTATTTGAGATGTTTTTTACCAATGTGCAGTTTTTACTCCTTTTCTCTGTAGGAAAAACAGTAGTTTGGGGATGGAAACCTCCTTTGGTGGGTGCTGGCTCACAGGTGCCATGGAACAGTGGGAGAAGAGGGTGTCGTCTCTGTGGTGCCTGTGTTTCTAGGTGGGCCCACTGTCCTGTTGCAGGCTCCTGCTGCTGCAGCAGTAGAAAAGGGTTTTCCCGCAGCAGGAAAGCGGCTGCCTGTTTATCGGTTCGCCATTGCCACACAGCAACCAGCCATCAGGTGATAGGTTGGTGTGTTCTGGTTGAGGTGACAGAACGAGCCAGCAGAGATTAAGACCTAACACAGAACCACCTTAGCGCTTTTTGCTCCGTTAGTTTTCCTCCTCTGGCATACACAGGGTGGAACAAAGCTTTCTGCTGCCTCTATGCACTGAACAGAGGCTGAGGGAGAATGAACCGTGTCAAGCAGTCATATAATGTTGGAAGTTCCCTTTTGTATGATGACAGTGGAATGTTTACTGAATAAGAGCAGTTGGATACAGATAAGGAGGAAGATTAAAAAAACTGTGTTTTTTCTTCTCTGCCCTTCCAGTGGATCGTGTCCGGTTCAGAAGACAACCTGGTTTATATTTGGAACCTTCAGACAAAAGAGATTGTACAGAAATTACAAGGACACACAGGTGTGGAAGAGGATTTTGGTTTTATTGATGGAGTATCCCTCATGTCAGCTTGTAATGAGGGCTTAGCTTGAGCATTTTCTCCCTGATGTTCAGTTTTGACTGTCAGACCCATAAATTCTCCACTGGCTGAAGCTTAATTGAACCCTAGGTGTTCACTCCTTTTTATGAAGAGTTTTTTATGGGCATTGCAAGCGTTTATTCTTTCACTGTGAGAACTTTGACATCAGCTTACAAAAGAAGTTTCCTTGAGTCCAGAACTGGTCAAGATACTTAAGCAACTCTAATATTAGTGGCTTTGAATTGCCTATTAACACCTTCCAAAGCTGCAGCTCTTGAAAGGATAAGGACTGACGTGGTCCTGCTGGTTGTAATGTCTGTACGTACGCCTGTGCTTGAAGGCAGAGTTGAGATGTCACCTGATGGACGCTTCAGTCTGAATCCCGTAAGAGAGCAGCACTTTCACTGTACCAACTAGGAGGAACTGTGCTGTGAAATCTGAGCATGCTTATTCCTTTGCAGGACCATTGATTTGGACTGTAAGTGGGGAGGCAGTGGTAGCAGGTTTTAATTTTCAGGACAGGGCAAGGCTCTGAAGATGAAATGTTGTCTAAGCACTGAATAGGATGTTAGAAATACCTTACATGGAAAGAAAAAACTGAGCTGGGTTTTTATTAGCTCTGTCCGACATATGCCAAGAGGTTTGCCTGTGAAGTAAGCAAGAACTAGGATCTAGAGAGTTCTCGCATTTTGATACCTGACAAACACTTTCCAACTACTACTCTGAATTCTTTTTTTGCTAGTATTTCTTCTCGCAGAGCAGCAAGAGTTGGAAAATATTTATGAATAATGTGTTTGTAATTCTGTTCCAAGGAAATAATAACTTGGCTGTGCTGTTCTAAAATGCAGTAGCAATACACATTCATTTTCAGAAATGCCTGCTATGAACCAGATTTCATTGCTGTAAATAATGATATTTGTGTATCTTTTTCTTTTTGCTTAGATGTTGTAATCTCAACAGCTTGTCACCCAACAGAAAACATCATTGCATCAGCGGCACTAGAAAACGACAAAACAATTAAACTGTGGAAGAGTGACTGTTAAACGTTCCAGTATCACTTTAGAGACTGTCAGGAAAAAAAATGTTTTTAAAAAAATATTAAAAAAAAAAACCACATGAGAATAATAAATCCAGTTTGGCAGGAAACCTGAAGAATATTTGATAAAGTGGTTTCTGTTAGTCTTGGCCCAAAGAAAACGTCTTAGCTCTTTGCTAGAACCGGGCAACGTGGTGGAAAAAAAAAGATGCAGTGTCTCCTTTTCTTGCCTAATCTTTTGGCAGACAAATGGATCATTCTGACATCGCGTTAGAAGTGTCAGCCTTGTTTTGGACGCCCCAAAGATACTGTACTTTATGGTGGCATTACTTCTGGGCACTGTTGCTGCTTAGGGAAGAGCTGCCAGTCTACTTTGTAACAGTAAGTTAAGTCACAAGCCTAGAGATGTGTGGAATTTTTTTAAATGTCTAATTTTTATTTTTTTTTTCCCCAGAACGTAGGTTCTAGTCTCTTGGGAAGTTTCTGTATTGTTTTACATAGGAGTACTGCATCTTTAAGGGTGCATCATTTTAAACACTCAGCTCAAACTTTGTGACCAAATAAAAACATGCAGTTCCAGATTTCCCTCTTCTTGCCCCCGACTTGACTCCTGTGGTGAAATCTTCTCCTACCTTCTGTATAGTTGCTTACCTCTTGTTACGTGTGTTTAATAGATGCTGTTCTAGAGCAAAGTTACAGTTCTTCTGTTAACCATTAAAATGAATCCTGCTTGTAGTTGTTCTCAGCATATTTTAATTTTTTTCCTCTTCTGGTTATAAAGCAAGCTCACAGAACACTGTAAAGTTATTTCAATGTAAAAAGAAAAAAACCCAGAACTTTTGTATCTTGAAAATCCATCGTATGAAACTGTATTGATAATGGCATGACTCTGTATCTATTTCAGCGTTGGTATTTCTTTCCCTTTTTGTCATACCCAAGTGGTATTTTACACATCCAAAAAAATACCATATGCCATAATAAAAAGGTGGGATTTTACGTGTATGCCTGTGGTAAGAGTGTACTAATGTGACGTGTCTGTGTCCAGAGAAGCCTCCCTTAAAAACGCCTTTAGAAGGAAGTATTTCTGTGGCAGCTCCATTGAGCGAGGAACGGAGGAGGAGCAGCATCGTGGTGCTTTCCGTCTGTTGTGGAGGAAGAAGAGAGGAGTATAACTCAAGTCAAAATTTGTTTAAAGAAAGTAAGAAGATTGAACTGAAGGTGTCCTCAGCAGAGGCAACATTAGTACAAACCCTCACAGAGACCTTTAGCTAAGGGGAAAGGAATCCTGCTGACCTCTCCGTGCAGAAGGAGCAGGGCAGACTGAGCGATGATCCAGGATTTAGCTTGTGCTGGTTAAGAATCACGTCGAGGCACAAGCTTTATTGCACCCAGAGGGTTCTGCTGGAAAGGGGATGTTTTGTTCCTGGTGAAGCAAAAAATCCACTTTTTTGGTATCGACCTCGTGTGCTTGATAATAACTGAAAATCAATTGCAGTACAAACCTCTTCTCTAGCGGCTGCTCGGAGACTGCCTTGCTTTACCCTTAGAGAAGACAGCTGCAAGACATGAGGTATAGCTTTTCTTTTTAAACTGTAAAAATAGAGTTCATGTTGAGCTGGTGCTAAAACAGCTATTAATAATACCACTGTCTTTTGAGGTTTTTCATTACCCCCCTGGAAAGGACACTGTGTCTCTAGACTTAGTGATGTCACTGCTGAAATAATCCATTTCTTAATGATTTATTTTTTTTTTGTTCGCAGTCTTTTTCTCACAGGCAAATGAAACTTTAAAAGCGCAAGATGCGGCTGCGCTGCTTTGCCAGTGCGGAGAAGCTGGTCTATTACTCCAGCAAAGCGTTTTCGTGTACATTTAGTAATGTTTTGTAGCGTAGTGCTTCCTGTGTAACTGTGTCTGGTGTGCTTGATAATAACTGTTGCCCAGCTGTGCCGTGGCTTTCCCTCTTGTCTGGGTCAAAGAGCCACGGTGAAGGGAGATGGGTTTCCCTGCTATCAGGAGGAAATCTCTTGAAGGGGGCTATTTTCCCCCAAACTGAAGACTCGTGTTGTAAAGGTTCTACTCTTCTAGCTGTCCTTTGGAAAGGAGTTAAAGACCCTAGTATCCCACCTGGGAATAAGGCTGGAGCCTAGTGGCGTGAGCTCTCCTGAGCTATAGCTGTATCCAGCCTGGTTTGGGGAGTCAGGATTAGCTGATGGTGATGGCTGGGCTGGCTTGCCCCGCAGTAGGAGACACACAGCTTTGCTTGGGTTAGGTGCAGGTTGCAACCTGCTGAGTGAAAATGAGCTATCACCCCGGGGCTCTGCGCCGCTGAGGGGGGAAAAAGAGAAACTGGGTGAAAAAAGGAAGCGGAGGGGGCTGGGGTTGCAGGGTTTGCCCCCTGAAAAAAAAAAAAACAACCCCAAAAACATGGTTAGATGCCACGAAGTAGGTGGCAGTGCCTTAACCGTATGCGTGTTGTACAGGCCACTGGGGCCTCTTCCATCCTTATCAAGGGGAGTGCTAACCTTCTCTCCTTTCATACAACACGGGTGCCCGCCTGCGCCCGCTGCTATTTAAACCTCCATCACGCTGCTTCTATTCAGGATCGGGTGAGGGAAAAAAGTCGTGTTTCCTTCCTCCTCAGTTTGACGTACCTTTCTGACCCGATAAGTGGTTTTTGCGCTGACATATAAAAACCCCGAAAACTGCGTTAAAATAGCAAAGACCCTCACTGTTTGTCGCGCTCTTAATATATTCATCGCTCTCAACCAATCAGAACGCGGAGACCCTTCCGGTTGCCCCTCCTGCCGTTGGCGCCGAGCCCCCGCCCACCCGTGCGCCCCGCCCTGCCAATCGGTCGCGCTGTCAACCAATCAGAGGGCGCGTTTACCGGAGGAGGGCACTTCTGCTTCCGCCTCGCTAATGGCGGCTGGAGGACCTGAGTCCGCGGGTTCGAGTCCCGCCTGGGGCGGCTGCGGGGCCGGGCTGCGGTGCGGCGCGGTGCGGCGCGGAGCNCGGGCTGCGGTGCGGCGCGGCGCGGAGCCGCCGCCGGTGGGTGGCGGGGCGGGGGCGCGGGTGGGTGCGGTGGGTCCGGCCCTGCCTCCCGTAGGGATGAGCTCTAAAGCAGGATTTGCAGGCGAACCCGTCTAATCCGCGCAGGGTTTAGCCGTCTTTCTGGGTATCCCGAAGGTTTAAGTGGGAACACGAGTGCGCCGGGGGATTTGCGCATCAAATTTTCCCTCGGTCAGGGGAGGAAAGCCCTTCCCTAACGTGTTCCCCGTGCCCTGGGCTGATAAATCTCCCTGGATTGCATCAGAGCTAACGACAAGTTGAAAGAACGTGCGCCGGTTCCAGATGTG
>VZTV01114739.1:0-50901 GCA_013400875.1 Anhinga rufa | reverse complement strand
TTGGTTTTTTTTTTTCCCCTTTTCCTAAAGGTCTTTGCCTTCTGCATCCCAAGGGGACAAAACCCAGACAAAAATCTGCCTAAACAGCACCACCACGCCCCAAAACCGGCCTCGGGAGCTGGTCTGGGTGACGTCCCCGCCGGGGTTACCCACCGCAGCGCCCGACGCCGGGTTGAGCGCCGCGTGCCGTCCCTCGGCCCCGCCGGCTCGCCGGGCGCCTTCCCGCTCGCTTCCCGGCGGGAAAGGCCGGCCAGCGCCGGGCGCTGCTCGTGGAGGAGCCGCTCGGCGCGACGAGGCCGCAGAGAGGCGTGGGCTGCGCCCAGAGCTGGCCCCGGCACCGCGCTCCCGGCCGCCCCTTCCACGTACAATGAGTTTATTAAGGGATTAAAAAGTTCGTTTCCCCTCCTTATTGAATGCCCTGATTTATGCGTGCGTTTAAATCAATCCCATTTCCTGCGTTTTATCCCTTCTCCCCGAGGCTTTCAGGCTTTTCTGTGTCAGACATTTGTTATAATCACATTGTTTTGAGGCACGTGAGACACCCTGGGTGGTTTAAGTGATTTGAATAAATGAGCCGCGTTACTTAGGCGCTTCTCCCAGGTGCTAATTGCCCCTCCTGAGCTGTAGATGCCCATGCTTGGACAAGTCGGTGCTGCCTCCCAGCGAAATATTAACGAGCGTTCTTGCTAATGAAGATGCCGTGTGGGGACGGGGTGCAAGCCCCTGCCTGGCCGGGAGCGGTGCTTGGCGGAGGAGGTCCCCGCGCTCTGCCCGGCGGGCTGGGGTGCCCAGGGCGGGGGATTTCAGGTGCTGCTCGCGGGCGGCTGCTGGATGGGCTACATAAGCAGCTCTCCTGGTTTCAGCTGGGATAGAGTTAATTTTCTTCGCAGTCGCTAGGATGGGTCTGGGTTTTAGATCTGTGCTGAAGCAGTGGTGATAATGCGGAGATGTTTTGGTTGTTGCTCAGTAGCGCTTACACCAGTCAAGGACTTTTTCAGCTCCCCGTGCTGTGCCGGGGGCACGGGAAGCTGGGAGGGGACACGGCCGGGACAGCTGACCCCAACTGACCCAAGGGATATTCCATACCATATGGTGTCATGCTCAGTATATAAAGCTGGGGGAAGAAGAAGGAAGTGGGGGACATTGGGAGTGATGGCGTTCGTCTTCCCAAGGAACCGTTACGCGTGATGGAGCCCTGCTTTCCTGGAGATGGCTGAACACCTTCCTGCCCATGGGAAGCAGCAAATGAATTCCTTGTTTTGCTTTGCTTGTGTGTGTGGCTCTTTCTTTCCCTATTAAACTGTCTTCATCTCAACCCATGAGTTTCCTCACTTTTACTCTTCCGATTCTCTCCCCCATCCCACCGGGGGGGAGTGAGCGAGCGGCTGCGTGGGGCTTGGTTGTTGATCCGGGCTAAACCACGACAGCAGCTTATTTTGTCATTTTAATTTTTTAATCCCATGCATTCGGTCACGCTCTCTTATTAGTAAGCATTAGCTCTCTAAGTCCCATTAGCTCCACTGAGAGCTGGGGCTTTGCTTGTGGGGACACCAGTGGGGGAACCAGCAGGGGCCTGGGGGGCATGGTCCTGCAGCCGGTGACATCCATGATGCCCCACGGGGCTGCGGGTCCGATCCTGGGCTCGGCAGGTCCAGAGCCAGCACAGCTCAGTGCTTTCCTCCACTGCGCCCCTGGCCCCCTTGCCAAGCCCCAGCCAGCCCCAACCAGGGTCCCCCCGGAGCCGATGCAAGCCCGGGGCTGGCCCCGTTTGGCCTCTCACTGCTTTATTAAGGCAACTATTTTCTTGTGCACAAACGCATACGATACAGTCAAACCCTCCTCTCCCTCTGTCAGGTTTTCCCTTTAACCCCATGGCCATCCCCAGGGCTGTACTTTGTTAAAAAATCCCAAGCCTTGGATTTTAAAATTAATTGACCGCTTCTCTTTAATAAAATTATTCCTCCCCTCTTTAAATAGCACAATATGTCACAGAAAGCCGGTGGGTCCATTCATGAAGACGAGGCAGCTCAGAGCGGAAAAAGAGGAGGGAAAAAAAAAAAAAAAGTAAAGCCACACATCTCCCCAAACCCCTTCTGCCTAATCCAACTGAATTAGAGGATTTCGAAGTGGATTTAAAACTAAATCTTGATTAGGTAGAATTTCTCTCCAAGAGCTGCTGCACAGTAGTATTAATGGGAAGTGATCATGGACAGAGGAAATAGGACAGAAATAACTGAGGGCAGCACATACGCACTCAGGTCTGTGCATGAAGTGAAAGAATCGGAGAATTTCTCAAGAGGAAAAGAGAGAAATTAAACATCGACATAACGAGACTGGGCACCACGGGGCTGGCCGGAGAAGCGGGGAGCGGCCAGATTTCTGCTGCACCGACGGCATCTCCCTTTATTCTGGTGGAGGGTTTTGCAGGTGAAAAGCAAGCGGCGTGCACGGCCAGGGGGAAGAGCCGGGAGGAGAGGCGGCCTCTGCCTGCTCCCCCAGGCGCTGGTGCTCGTCCTCCGAGCCCCGGGTGGGCGCCGGGAGCTGACCCCCATGCTCTCGGGACACATGCCTGGAGGTGCCCATGGGATCCTCTCTCTGATGACCGTGGTCTTCGTCCTCCCAGAGGGTAAGTGCCACCGTCCTTGGGGTGTGGAGTGTGCCCGTGCTTTGGAGTTACGGTTGTTCGCATCCTCCCCAGACTCTGGTTGCTAAAGCGGGATTTGTCCTCGGGATGAATCGGGGGACTTTCCTGCCCCAAGCAACGTAGCTGCGTGTAGCTGTGTGTCGGTGGTTTTAGGATGGAGCTCACGTCATCATATTTAGTACAAAACGAGGGCGCGTGGGCAAGAAGCCGGGACCCCCGTGGGCTCCCCTGCCATGCCGGTGCCAGGGTGCTCACCCGGCTCCCGAAAGCCCCACGGGACGAGGACAGGCTCAGGAAGGGCTCTGGGTCAGCATTCAGAGGCAGGGAAAGGCAACGGCAACTATAAACGCCACCTGATTTCTGTTGCTGTCATTAATCAACACAGAGATCAGGTACTGCATCTGCCTTAAACGCTGGATGAGGTAAATTAATATCCTCTGAAGGCTACTTTTTATATAAGAAAGCTGAGAAATGGCTTAATTCCCATTCTGGTGTAGGGCAAGCAATTCTCAGGCACAGCCACTGACCCTGTAGGGAAGGACCAAGCTGCTACCTGGGGTCACGGACACGCTGGCTCGCCGTCGCTCTGAACGAGGATTTCCCTTCTGTTTCGGAGTCGTTTTGCCTCCCTGATAGACCCTGCGATAAAGCAGGACCGCGTTCAGGGAGCAAACGGAACCGCGCCGATGGAACCATCCCTCCAACACCAGCGCGGCTGAAACTGGAGGAATTTGGTGAAACAGGCAAAAGCTGTTTCCAAGAGCGGCCGAGCCCCGGTTCGATGAGGTCTGTGGCTGGGAGGTTTCACCTATTCTTTACAAACCCTGTTTCAAAGCCCCCTTGTTCCCACTCTTTGATCCCGGCTCAAATCTCCGGCTAATCTCTGATTTCGCACTGACCTCTAGCGGGAGTTTGATATTTTTTGGGCCCACAGGGTAAGCAAGTGGCAGGCGGCTTCGGGCTCTGGCTCAGTGCTTAATGCAACTTGGCGAGGCAGAGAGCGCTGCAAAGCTGTCGTTAGAGAGCAGCTGGGAAGGAGTTGAAGTATTTTCCCCCTGGAAAAAAATAAATAAATCTAATTGTGTTTCATATGGTTCTTGTTCAGTGTCCGGACTCCAGTGTTATGGCTGCAACATCATCGTCGGCACCAAAAACGTGGACATGGGGTGCTCTAATCCGGAGGTGATCACCTGCTCCCACTCCCACCAGGGCTTCAAACACCGGTTCTGCATTAAGACGGAGAGCGGTGAGTCTGCCCCGAGGGGCTGGGGTCGCAGCGGGTGCCCGACCAAGCCGGTGATGCTCGCACCCCAAAGCAAACCTTGCAGCCTTCAAACGGGGCCTGGCCCTGATGTAAGGCTGGCAGAGCATCCCCCTCCACCCCGGCCGTCCCCGACCGTCCCGCACTGTGCTTGCTTTGCAGTGGTCCTGGGCATCCTGCTGACCAGCGGCTGCGCCACCTCCCGCCACTGCCAGCAGCAGGAGCTGCCGGGGGTCCGCATCCACTGCTGCGACACAGACCTCTGCAACAGCTCCCCCAGAGCCCCCCGGCCGCCCCCCGGCCTCGCCGGCGGCTGCCTCCTGCTGCCCTGCATCCTTGCTGCCCTGCTCCTCTCCTGAGCCCCCCAGGGCTGGGGGACCCGTGGGACCCTCAGGAGGGGCTGGGAGCAGGGATGCCCCCATCCCTGCTCTTGCAGGTGGGCAGGATGCCCTCCTCTCCCCTCTCCTCAATAAAAGGTGTCCGATGCTTTGCCCTGGAAAGGTTTCGGGGATGCCCCGGCGGCAGGGCTGCATCCCGGGGAAGATGGGGGACATTCCTCTGGGTTCGGGGGGACTGGGGGTACCAGCCTGGGGAAGGGGGAGCGCAGGGTCAGGGGTACCCATGGCCACCCGTGGGCTCCCTGCCCACGTCCCCGCGGGGCTCTGGGAGAGCGGCCGAGCTTGGCTCTTCCCACGAGAGGGCATCCTCGGCCCTTGCTCGGCGCCCGGGAGCCCCGGCCCACCCAGGGGTGCAGGGAAGGAGCACCCACGCAGGACAGCACCTCCAGCGGGGGGCCCGTGGGACGGGTGGGCGATGGGGTGGGGAACGGGGCGCCCACGTGAAACGAGCGGGGGTGTTTTTCAGACGTTATCCCAACCGAAGAGGCTGAATGGGAGCTTTAAGACAAAAACGATCTCATCCCATACGGATCGGAGCCTAAGTGGCTTGTTCAAGGTCATCGCGGGGGTTTGTGGTGGAGCTGGGAATTAAATGCATATGTCTCAAGATCCAGCCTCGTGCTTTTATCACCAGGGAAACAGCATAAACCTCACTGGCGAGAAATGAATGAAATATTTTTATTCTAATTTTTTTTTTCTTTAGATAACAAAAATAATATAAAAGACCTTTTCCATGCAAAACAACAGCTTTTGATGACATTTATCAGATGTTTGTCAGAAAACAAGTCAAAACTCCACTAAAAATATTATCTGAGGCACCTTCCCAGCAGAAGCACCTTGGGGCTGATACAAAACATTTTCAGATTCTGAAGATTCAAAATAAAAGAAAATCAGAAAACAAATCTTGTGAAAAAGACAAAAGCGGCAATACTAACCAATTCCCCTTCTTTCCCCTTAAAATGTTCTTTACTATTTTCAAGGGAGCAAGAAACATTTCCCTGGCAGCTGGAGCTATTTTCGCTACCGGTTACTTAGCCGCCTGGCTGAGCGCTGCGCTGAGCTCTTGCAACAAAACCTCCGTGGCATCAGCCCGCGCCAATATAGATTCCCATGTATCGGCCGAGGCTGGGGACGGGCTCCCAGCGGAGGGGACGGAGCGGGCGGCCGGGGCTCCCGCCGTGGCGTGGGCCACCTTGCCATCCAGCAGCGCCTTGGGGAGAAGCGAGGGGCGAGGAGCTGCCGCGGTCCCCTCCGCCGCCGTCCCCGGCCGCCCGCATGCCTCCAACTGGTGATGCTGCTGGCCCCGCTCTGCCCCCCTTGCCCGGCTTAAGTCATCCATCTTGCGCTGTGTAAGAGGCCTGTTGCAATTAAGTAGGCTGAAGTGCTCCTGAACTCTTTAACCTTTGCCCTGGGATTGCTCCTTTTGCCCTGGGGCTGTGGATCAGCTCCATTGCACTCTCCAAACAGCGTCTGCTACTTAGCTGACATTTCTTTCTCCTGCTGGATCCTATTAGCACCCTGAGGTTGAAAATGCTACTTTGGAGTGTTGTAAGGAATGTGATTTATACTGGAAAGTAGCGGCAATCTATCTTTCCCTATACACACACTACACATGAGGCTGGAGAGCTAAATCCACATCGCCTGAACAAACAGCGACGGGATAATTGTTGAGGAGGCTTCAGACACCTAGCACGGAGAGGAGGCTCGGTGGCCGGCACAAGCGGGGCAGACACGGGGGCCGAGGGATGCCGAGCCCGGGGCAGGCAGCCGACAGCGGGGCCGCGCAGGAAACCTGCTCCCCATTGGGATCCCATCCCCGCACTGGTGCATACTGGTGCTGGACACCGCTGGTTTCCAGACAATGCCGAAGGCTTGGTTGGGAGCTGCCTGGGCTGTTTGCAAGGGCTCTGGTCGTGGGGTCCATCGTGTACTTCTTCACACTTTTTCTTGCCCGTTGGCCTTGTGTCAAGGGAAGACCAGAGCTGAGCGGGATTTGCACTGGTTTGCCTGCATGTGAGTACATATCATAGATAACGCAATATGCATGGGAGGCAGATGAAAATAAGAATTGAAGGTGCCTGGAGGAGGGCTGATTAGCCTTTATCAGATATGACACACTAACCACCGAGGCTCCTTGCTGGAATACCGGGTTAAAACCTCTGCAGTGTCAAATTTCATCCTCCTAAGCAAGGAGACACTTTCCATAGTGTTTGTGTGAATCTTCTGGATAAGCCCTGGAGACTGAAACCGTCTCAGCTTCGTGTGGGCATTAAAAGTCCCACCCACGTGTTTAAAAAAAGCCCCAAACCCAGAAACGCAAAAGCTGACATTTACTCTAAAATGTCTTCTTCCTGCATCGCTGCATGGCATCCTGCGCGAGCGGCGCTGCCTCCCTCCTCGCCGGAGCCGGCTGCATTTTAGCAGTGCTGCGGGCACCCCTGTGGGCATTCGCACCAGCGGCCCAGCTGAAAGCCAAGGGATTATTTTGCAGAAGTGTGCGCACAAACGCACACACGGACACAGTGCTTTCCGGGAGAAAAACCAACTACCAAAAAAACCCCAACCCTAAGCAGCCTCTATGTCAAAAGCCCTTTTATAAAAGTCTCAGTAGCTGAAGAATTGCCATTGTTTCAGTCTCCAGTGAGTGCTAGTCTTAAAATATTTCCAGCTCAGAGCAGGCTTTGACATTCTGCCCAGACCCAGGAGAGGGAACAAACATGACTTCAGAAATGTTTCGACAAGGCACAGATCCTTCTTCTTTTTGGAGAATCGCATTCAGCATCTTGTGTCCTGTGGCTGTGTCCCCCCAAAGTGGGGGAAACACCCTAAAACACCCCCAAAAGGTGGGGACTCTTTGGGGGATCCCGGTAAGGCAGGGACGGCTGGCCCGGCTGTCACACCAAGGCGCCGGGCTTTGCTTTTCATGCTGGTTACTCAGCCTTTCCCTCGTGAACAGCAAAACCATTTTTCCCTCCAGAACTCCGGCACTCCAGGCTGCCCTCGCTCCAATGCCGACGGCTGTGCAGACCTGACCCCAAGCCCTGCTGCACGCCGGCGGATGGTCCCAAAGTGCTTAGACCCTGGCAATCAAAGAAGGCAGAAAGTATGCAGTGGTATTAATCCCCCTTAGCCTTTTTTGTGTGTTCATCAGTGATCCTGGGTGTGACAGAGTGCAGATTCGGGAGGAGGAAGCTCTCAGGGCTTCACTTTCTCCACCGCTGCCTGCAGGAAGGGCATGCGAGGGGTGGCCCACGGCACACGCACCCACCGCAGCGCTTGCTCCACGTGGTGGTGGGAGCTGGCGTAGGGGGACCTCGGGACGAGGCTGTCCCTGACACCTGACTTGCTGGGGAGTCACAGCACAGCTCTTTGGCCGGCATTTATCGTTTCTCACCCTTCCCCTTTGCATAGTGTAAAATGAGGAGGACAGGAGCCGAGACGTACGTTACTGGCTCAGCTACCCTCCTGCACACCAAGGTCATCCCCACCTTCTTGCAAACAACTTTTTGGCAGAAAAGTGCAGAAAAATGTCAGAGGTCTGCATATAATTGGGAATGATCCGGCTGCCCCGGGGTCTGCGGGGTCTGCTTGCCCATGGCCGGGGCTGCCCCGGGAGCGCTTGCTGAGAGGTTGCATGCTCAGGAGAGCACGGGCTTATCTCGGCTTCGAGCACTGGTCAGGTTGGATAAAGGGCAGTGTTTACCCAGGAACAATGTGGGGTTAAAATTTAGTAAGTCCTTGTGCAACACTTTGTAGAGAGGCAGTGAGGACAAATAAACATCTCTCAAAATACAGTCAGTACTCAGGCTCGCTGTTTAATTCATTCTCCGGAAATGCATGTTGTTTATAGCCATTCATTGCAGGAGCTCGGAACAGCAGGGGTTTGATCCACTCCAAATTTCAGGCAAAATAATACGATCCTCATTCTTCTCATGCTTCTTCCTAGGAGAGAACACAAGGTCAAATCTTCAGCTAGTGCAAAGTTTGCTCTAAACTACTGAATATTTTTTATTTGAGAAAGTTTCTTCCCTGCTTGCTCTCTCTCTCTTTTACCATGCTTCCCCCTCCCTCCAGCTAGCGAGCCCAGGAGGAGCCCAAGTTCCCAGAGGATTTGGGTTTCCTCCTTGAGTTATCAAGGCTTCTGGGGGGGATCAAAGCTGGGTGGCCAAAACCAGAGGCTCCCAAAGTTGAAGGTTAGGATGTCTCTTATCTGCTCCCCTCCCATGGAGAGACAAGCAGGGGAGCAACCACGCGTGGGATGTGCAGCTCCCACCTCCCCTGGGGCTGCCCTGGGGTCTGCTGCAGAGAGACCCCCCTTCTCTGGGGGCTGGTTCAGCCCCATCCATTTCACACGGCCGAGAGGGAGCGGTGCCAGCCCTATTGACAGAAAAACCATGAACTGGGTCATGTTGCCCATTCCCCTCCCGGCGCAGAGTTCTCCTCGTGCACAGACAAACAGGGAGCGCGTTGCTCAGGGGGATGTACAGGGCGCAGTGTCCGTACTGGTCCAGGAGCTGCACGCATGCTGGCTTTGCTCAAATAAGCCCAAAGCCTCAAAGAAATGCTCTTCTCCTCTAGGACGAGAGCAAAAGCTGCCCTCTGCCAAGGGCTGGGCATCGGGGGGGTTGAATGGTGGGAGAGGGGGGATCCTTGTTCATTTTAATAACCTCATGGCAGTGCCGGAGCCAGGATTGTGCCTGACCTACATACAGCTCGGAGCTCTCTGAACACAATCGATCCATTGGCAAGAGAGAAACGCAGCGCTGCGGGGAGGACCTGCCCCGCTGTACCCAACCGGCATCACCGTGGCCGTGTCGCCGGTGTCTGACCGCCGGGATGAAGCCACATGGCAGCAGCTTGTCCTCCACCCTGGGCACCGTGTGTCTCCCGCAGCCCCAGCGTCCCTGCCCCGTGCCCTCTGTGCTTGACACCCCGGCACAACCTGGACCTGTGGGCATGGATTTTGAGATGTTCTCCTACGGCAGACTTTGTTGCTGGCTTCTGGTAGGGAAAGGCATTGTTTTGTATGTGCCCCTGAGCCACCTCTAAGTAACGCACGCAAGGTTTTGGCTGCTGTTAAGTCAAAAGGTGTGCTCTTTGGCTCAGAAGCTAGATTCACATCTCCTTACGGAGCCTGCTAATGGATCGTCAGTGGATTTGAGTGTCCTTCCTCCCCAGCTGTGTGGTTCATCCAGCCTGGCAACACACCCTTAAGCCTTTTCCTTCAGTTCTGTTGTTTTAGCATCTTATACCCTTGGGCCACTCTCGCTGACCTCACAGGTTCTGCTGCAAAGGACGGATGGATATTCCTGTCATAATTGGCTCTTCGCTGTCCTTCAGCGGAGGTGGTTGGTAGGGTGGCAGGAATATAACGGCAAGCAAGGGGAGGAAAGGGAAGACACTACAGTGTCAGGTGTTTGTTTTTTCCCAAGTCCCCAAATTCTCACTAATTAAGAGCTAGGGAGAATAAAACCACCACCTGGTGACACAGTGGTGTCCTGTAGTCTGTAGTCTGCCTCTCCCCAGGCCTGTGGACACAAATTCACTCGCCTGACGGCTGGTGGCATTAGCCAGTGAGTGTTGACCCGGGGGAGGATGGGTGAGCACCCAGAGTGAGAGACCACGGCACGGGCAGCAGCGTGGAGGAGGACGGAGAGAGGTGGGTGATGGAGAAGAGGATGTGTCCTCGCAGTGGGTAAGTCTTCTGGGACAAAAGCCAGGTCTTCTGGGTGTTGGAGTCGTGTCCCTCCCCTTGGGTTATACCTTCTCTGTTAGTGCTACCCACACAGGGCAGCAGACTTTATCTCTGACAGTAATTACAGAGCTCATTAAACACAGAAAACCAAACCCTGGTGCAGAATAAAGAAAAATAAGGCAAGTTAAAAGGTGGGCAGAGTCTAGCATTGCCTCTTCCTGGCGGTGTTGCTTTGCTCCCGGGAAAGTACGGTGCCAAGTTTCAGTTTTACACGGCAGAAATGAATCACAGCAAATTGCTGATGGAGCCTCTGCCACCATCAAACACCAACTGCTTTGGTATAAAGGGAAAGCGCTGCTGGCCCCCGCTCCTGCCGCCTGAGCACAAGGCTGCTAATTAGTAAATAAGGGATAATCCGATCAATTAAGTGCTCAGCCTGGGGGCTGGAGAGGAGGGCACACACCTCTGCCGGTGGGGCGGAGGGGAAGGGATGGCTGTGCGGGATCAGCACGGGGCTCAGGGCAGCTCTTGGGGTGCGGGGGGCTGGCAGGGGTCTCCGCCACAGGACCCTCCATGAAACCCAACGCTCTCTCACTGAACAGCTCTCGGTGAATCTGTGGTTAATTGGGATGCAGTGAATTTGGACCGCGGGAAGGATGCTCAGCATGTCCCGTGTCCCCCAAGGCGCGCTGGGCTCTCCTCCGGCGGGCAGGCATGATGCTGGGGGTGGTTACCGTGAGGCAGAGAGGTTTTTATGCCCTGAGTGCATGGCCAGGCTCCATCCCTCCTCTGGCCATCCTTCCAGGGATGGAGGGGCTGGAGCCTGTCCAGACAGTGCCGTGTCCTCACCCCCGAAGTGACCCCAGTGTCACCACAGCGGGTGAGTAGTGGCTGCCCGCACCCGTGGGGTCTGGCACCTCGTCGGCGAGCGAGGCAAAGGCAAGCTGCAGGAATCGCTGACTATTTCCAGACTTGCAAATTCAACCTCAGGAGAGCAGCAAAAGGAAATTAAATGCTCACTCGATGGTGGCAAGTAGGGCTCTCCCAGGGCTTTGCAGCAGCTGGGGCGGCTCACCTGCGGAGCCCAGGCCAGGGGGACCCGGCTGTGGGTCCCGCTCCTGCCACCGTCCCCGCGCCAGCCCCCCCAGGCAGCCCCGAGCCCCCACGGCTCAGCCCTGTCCCCGCACATCCCTCATACACGGGCTTTTCTGAGCATCCCTTGCTGCTTCCCCTCAGCCGGCTTTGGCACTACTAAAATGTTTTCCACCAGCCAGCACCGATTTCAATTACATGTTTTTAAAAAGTCATTAAAGAGAATTCCCCATGAAATTATTTTGATTTCCCGCCTCTCCTCCCTGCTTCCCCACCCCTCCGTCTACTTCCAAACTAATGAGATTAATTGAAGACTGCAAACATCTTCCAAGGGCCCAAGGCAAATGCAATGTCAAACAAATGTAATTCTTCCCAAACTGGGCAGGATTACATCAACCCTCCCTCCTGCTCGCCTGCTCAGAGCATCCCTCTTGACAAGGGGCTGCATTTTGCAGTCTCAGAAGGTGCTCGGGTTTTGAAACCTTTGATGGTTTTTTTTTCCCTCCTTTGAGGAAGGAAAAAGAAAGTGCCTGAGGAATGAGAGCTGCCAGATGAAATAACGTGAAATCTTACTTTTGGCTGGCAGGCGGAGGGGGGGTTCCCTCTGGTGTGTGGCTTTAACTGGGGAAGTTGAAAGAGGGAAGCAGGGAGGAATATTAGAAAACTTATTCTGCTCTCAGCCCTGCAGGTAGGAAAAGAAAAATAAAATCCCCCAAACCCAATAACCTGCAAACCAAACCCAACAATAGCCCTATTCACCTCCCAGGCCTTTATCCACTCCCAGTGTTTGATTCCTCCCATCCCGGCGCTGGGTTAATCAATAGAACAAATCTCCAGCATCGCACCTCTCCCGGCCCCCCACGGGCTCCTCCAGGATTGATTAAAGCATCAGCCATTTGCAGGGCTGCACGCCTCGAAACACAGCACTCTTTTTCAGACTCCCTTGCTACTGCCTGCTCAGGATAAATAAAGGAGAGGGAACAATATGGGACATTTGTTACTTGGTGGAGCAACCGCTCAGTGTCACCTTCCCTCTGGTGCTGCTTTAAGTAGGGTAAAGGAAAACCTCAAATAAAGCCCCAAACCCCGATGGATTTCACGGGATCATACATTTATACATATATATACACAGGGAGTGGTGAGGAAGATGGCAGCAATAGTTTCAGAACTGGAAAAAACCCCAAATTTATTTGCATGGAACCCCCCCGCAAAGCCCAGTTTGTACAAACACAAGGGCACAGATGATGGGAGGGATAATTAAGGCTGCAGAATGGACTCGCTCCTTTGCCGTGATGACTTCAGCCTCACTTACAGCTCCTATGGGCTGCCGGCCCCTCTCCTTGCAGAGGCGTGGATGGATTTTGGCGGGGCTGCAGGGAAGATCACAGAATCACAGGTTGAAAGGGACCTCAGGGATCATCTAGTCCATGCTGTGAGATGCCCACGGAGGGTCTGGTGAGTCACCCCCTTGTAAGAGCACGGGGTGCCTGGGACTAGAGGGTGCACGGAGAGCAGCCAGCATCGCACTGGCCCGGCGCTGGCACGGGCAGGGGACCAGGGAGCTGTGGGGTGACCTGCCCTGCTGCCGATGCAACAGCCGGGCCAAAAAAGACCGCAGTGGATCCAGTCCCCGGCACCCTCCGACAAGTTAAAAACCTTCAGTTTATTAAAGATACATTCCTATGCTAATAAAAGATGTGTTGTCTGGTGGTGGAGAGGCTGCAGGATGTTATGGTTGGAATGTTCCTTGGCTGTTGTGTAATTAAAAGCCCCACCAGCTGTGGATCTGCAAGAAGCTATTTTTTCCCCCCCAGACAGACAGACTTGATGTTTTCTGTGATCTCCATGATGTCACCAGCTCCCCTTTGATGTGTGCAACCAAGGAACCACCGAGGCTCACGGCTCTGGGGGGATATTTGTCTGAGTATTGTTCATTAGATGACCCAGTAGGATGGAGGGAAGATTAATTACAGAAGGGAAGAGACCGATCCCTGTATCCATATTCATTAGCGCATTAGGGCTCGGTGGCCATTGCGGTGAGCCAAAAGCAAAAATAATAATAGGACGAAGTCACTTCCCTGAAGATTTCAGTAATGGGACAAAAAGATGGATTGTTTTCCCCATTTCATGTGGGGAGGATGGAGACACAGAGCAATTAAAGGCCTGCCGTAACATAATAAAGTGACTATTCCACAAGGGGTGTGAGGGGTGTGCAGTGGAGTTGGACCTGGAGCAGATCCCTCCTGATCCCCCCTTGTGCTTTCTCATTTGTATAACACGATGAAACCACACGTTTGCAGTGGTTTCCTTATGCAAGTCCTCCTTTTGGACTGGCTGGTGGCAAGTAACGTTACAGGGGTGGCCAGGGGTACAGAGAGCAGCAAAGCTGAATGCTGCTGCAGTCGGCAATGATGTACCAGCCCTTGGGGTTTGCGGGGCATGAACGAACTGGGGTCTGAGCAAATGGCCTCAGGAATTCAGCCCTCCCCGTGCTGCGCCTTCTGACTCCACAGCATACAAACAAACCTAAAATCACTGGAAAACGCTTTGTTCCTATGCTCGCTCCGACACCCTCGCTCCCATCACCACGTTACATGCTGGAGACAAAAGGCTCTCCCATGGCACAGCTCGGATGCTCCCTATGGACTGCTGGCCCTTCTCTAGTGACCAGGATTTTCCAGAGACAGAAAAAGCTGGAGGCAAAATCCTGCTGCCTGTTATAATAACAGAAAGGAACATATTTTATGCAAGCCCTCAGATGTGTCCTCTTTGGGCTCTGGGGGTCCGCGGAGGACAGCTGGAGCCCATCCTTCTGCCCAGGCTCGATAGAGCGCTACGCTGGTGGCTTCTGAGTTGTTATTCTGGGTTAGATGAAAACCAGCCCCATTCCAGCGGAGAGGGCACAGCACAAGTTGTAGGAACAGTATGTCCCCTCCGCTCACACCCTGGCCGCTTGCTGCGGCAAATACCGGTCCCAAACCTCCGAGTGAACATTTCTGCAGGTATTTACCCTGCAAGCAGCCCAGAACCGGATTAAGATAAGGTGAGCGCTGGGACGATGTGGAAATGCCTGTCAGGCCTACAAACCTGCAGGGCAAATTAAGCAATCATGTTCCCAGGACATACATAAAAATAAGTGAAAAACACTATTAATCCATAGCAACAAAAGGAGATAGCATGGCAACAGCGGCAACTGCTGCAAAACAAAACAGCAACGAGAAGAGAGGAGGGAAGAGAGAAAATAAAGCCCTGCTCTGCCCTTAAGGGGTTTTTAAGGTGAAGTGGGGTGCTGCATCCCGGGTCGGTGGGAGTCAGTACCTGGACCGGGTGCTGATGCGAGGGGCTGGCTGCGTGGTCCTGTGTCGACCTGTGCACAGCTCTGCTTGGCTGCCGGGGTCCTGGAGCACCCTGGGGCACCTGGTTTGGCCTCTGGAGCTGGGAAGGGGCTGCAGCGAGGCAGCGGCCATGGCATGGGGCGGTGGTGACGGCATTTCCCGGGCTGTCCTTCGGGCAGGTCCGTCCGGCTGCTGTGGTACTACGGGGGTACCTGTGCTCGGGCTGAGAGGTCCCAGCTCCTGATGATCGCCAGCGGAGCAGGGCTGGGAGCTGAGGATACCAAGCCCGTTGTGGTCCCCGTCCCCGCAATTGCTACAGAGAAAATTAAAGCAAAAAATGGCCAGCACAGGAGGCACAGTTCTCAATAGCAGCTCACAATCACTTTACAAAGATGAGCTGCTCATGGCCATCGGCACTGCAGAAGGAAAAGGCACTGCCTTTTACCCCTTAGGACTGATGTGCTGTGGACTTGCTGGATTAAATAACAGCCCAGGAGTGGAGCCGCTCCGCAGAGGCAGCCCTGCTGTGCTCCCACCCTCCACAATGATGCTTTCAGCTCCGGTGAGGGCAAGCCCCCCAGGAAACAAAATCGGGATAAACTCGGCATCAAAACAAGTCTCAAACCCTGTTTTGAACCCAGGTAATGCTCTGCTGCGGGTGCGTAGGAAAAGCGTGATGGAAATAAGCCCTAATGGGTGTTAATTTGAAGTGGCAAATCTGTGAGTCAGGCGGGGGGGGTGTGTGTGTGTGTGCAGGGGGAGGAGTGGGCAGAGACATGCGAGGATGAGAAGCGTTGCTGCTTCTGCTGCGTGCTAAAAGGGGTTACGTACGCTTTTGGCATGGCGGGCCGGGCTGAGAGCACCGCAGCGATGTCAGGTGGGCTTGGGATTTGGAAGGAGAAAGGGAGCTGCGTGGAGAGTAGAGATGGGATTGCATAAAGCTGGATTGCAGGCAATTTGGCTTTATCGGAACCCACGTTCAATGGATCGTTGTTAAAAGGAGATTTTCCATGCTGTGAGAGCCAAAGCAAATACAGGGAAACTTAATTAAATGCTTGCCTGCTAAAATAATAATTTTCTTAAGAATTGAGGAAGGTAAAATACAATGAGAGATGGACCTGATAAAGGAACAATGATTCTCCAGTGTGCCAGGCAGAAGTGCACAGGTAAAGAGCACAATAAAGCAGGTTTTTTAGAGGGGAAGGTTCTCTACTCTTTCCCTCATCCAAGGCCATGTGTAGGATGCCCTCCACGGCTGTGCTGGCTGCCAAAGCCCTCATGTATTGCCAGTCTCCATCACAAAACATGAACATACACTCCAGTGCTGCTCTACACAGCTCAAGGAACGGTATTTATTGTCTGAATTACCAGCAGTGAGTGGAAATACTAATGCTTGTCTAGAGGAAAGAGAAGGAAAGGGGGAAAAAAAAAATCTGTGAATAACTGCAATTTTAATTCTGCTTTTCTTTGCTGGGGCTGGGGAGATGGGAGGCACCTCATCTGCTGGGCCTGGGGCCACTTCTGCGCTCGGAGAACTTGGTCAGCGGGGCTCTGGACAGAAAAAAAAAAGTCAGCTGGAAGAAAGCCCTTCCAAATAAGAAGTGGATGGTAATACCATCATCATACAAAGAACCCGGGAGAATCGTTTCAAGAGGCAAAGCTGGAAAAAAAAAAAAAAAGACGTAAAGAAGAAAAGAGGTCTTGAACTGTGCACCTGCAGGACCGGCCGCCCGTGAGCGTGCGGAGCATGCCTTGCACGCGCGTGTGCGCTCCTGCGGCACAGCCGGAGCGCTGGCTCCCAGGTCCGCAAGGACTGCGGGCTTAAGAGGCCAAGCAGAGATTTCTTTTGAAAGCCTCTCTTTAAATGTTATTTCCACTTAGAAAGAAAAAAAATCGGGATGGATAGATGGCTTTCACCTTTAAAGGGCTCCTCCCCAGCAGCACCCTGCTGGTAGGACGGCTCCCGGCTCACCCCGATCTGCTGCCACTCCTCCGAGCCCTGGGGTATCAGCGTCTTTTCACACCCCAGAAAGAGAGGCTTTCCAGCTCTCCCCGGGCTGTGATAGGCATCAGGGCACCAGTGTAACACAGCGAAAGGAGGAGAACCAGAAGCAATTTGGAGCTTTTCTCTTTTTTCGGCCTCGTCCAGGCGCCGCCGGCTCCAGCCAGTGCATTTGACTTGTTGGGTTTGACTCGGGTTCAACACTTTTATATTGAGGCCTCAAACCATGGGGGAAGGGTTAGGCCCAGCCCTGTTTTTCCATTATTTTAATAAATGTGATAATTTTTAAAGAGTCTAGTTTTCTAGCCTCCTCCAAATGCAGTTATTCTTTTTCTTTCTCTCAAAAAAAAACCCCTAGAAACCAAAAGACTGAATTTGGACCCTAGATTATTTGGCATTGACTCTTTTAGATATGTTGAACATTACTTCATGGCTGAAATTACAGAAATAAACCCACTAATAAAATAGAAACGAATAACTTTTACCCTCTTTGTCTTTCTATGGGAGTCAGGAATGGTTTAGTCTGTACAATAATTATACTGTATGCGCGGCAAAAAAAAAGTTCTTGACTCCTGCCATTCCCAGCCCTTCCCCACCAAAGGAAAAAAAAAAAGTTAGCAATAAATTTTAAACAGTTTTATTTACCTTGAACTACTCAGCCAAGAATGCACATTATTTAGGGACTGGAATAAAAAGCCATTCACTCTAGTTCAATTGGCCATTTAGTTCAATTTGTGTGTGTTACTGCAGGTAATTACTATGGTAATAATGTACTGTAATCTGCGCTGATTTGGAACTTGTCCTGTTTCTGTATTAATAATAAGTGCCATATATGCACTAATTACCGGTTTGTTACCATGGTTATTTGCGTATACGCCATGTTAATGATACCCTGGAAACATAAAGCAATCACATTTTTGAATTAAATCTTTGTGGTCTCTTTAGTGCTAAAAGCCCAATTCACATAAAATAATGATGAAGAAAATGAGATCATCGTCGCTGACTTGCCAGCAAGCTGATTAGCTGCACTGCATAAATATACGATTTTACCATACTGAAAAATTAGAGCCTCCAAAACATTTTCCATGGTTGCTAAGTAACTTCCCAAAGATTACATCACTTACAGGAATACGCGGTGCCAAATCTGTCATGCACACGTATTTATAGAGCGTACGGTGCGGGGAATGGACGCTCGGAGGAGAGGGCTCCGGCGCTGCCATAGGTGTAAGCGGCTGGCTCCCTGCCAGAGGAGAGGGGTAAATAAACAGGCATCCCTCCCCTTTCCTGACAAACTCACACACGCACCCTTTACTCCTTGGAAGGAGCCAGGAGGCAATCCAGAGACATCTATTTTTTAGGACTATTTAAAGCCAGAAGGGACCTCTGCTGTCCCTCCTCTACAATAATTTCATGCTGCGAGTCCTGAGCTGGCTTGATCTCTTCCCCCGCCCCTTTAAACTGAACCGAGCAGTGCATTTTTGGGGATGATTCATTGGAAATGCGTACTGGAAAGGACAGGGCTGGCTACCGCCGCCTCCCCGGCCGAGCGAGCGCTGCCGTGTGTCGCTGCGCGCTGGGTGCACGCTTGCGCAGGGTGGACGTCTCGAGGTTTCGCTGCGGGATGATGAGCAGCGTTTGTCCCTGCAGAGCTTCTCCCTGCGGTCTGCCTTCCGACTTGCTCTGCAAACAACCTGCTATTCCCACACGGCAGCTACCTTGCTGGCCATGCTGGATCTACATTAAATTAAAAATAGGTTATTGGCAACAAAAACATTCCCTTTTCCCTGATCGCACAGTAAACAATGGGTCCTTCCTACCCTAAAGTTAATGGCAATTCTTTAACCAGATGATGCTGGTGCTGGGGATGGGGAAAGCTGGAACAGTGAAGCCGTGTGTCCCTGCAGACAGCAGTGAATAATAAGGCAGGGAAACCTATAGGTCCCAACCCTATAGTAAAGTCTGATCCCTACTGCTGTGGGTGAAGCCCCATGGATCTGGAGCCTTTGCAGGTCCATCGGGAGCAGCAAAACCCAGAGGCTGCAGGAGGCAGCGGGGTTTGGGCACCTCGGGTCAGCCGAAGGATGGAGCTGGGGCTCTCCTCTCTCGACAGCAGGGTTTGTCCAGGAGATGAACAAGGAGGTGGGAAAGAGCATCCTGGTGAGTCTGCTTGAGAGCAGCTGGGGTCCTGGACCGTGCGTATCCCTGTGGCTCCCTGGGAGGACCAACAGCCGCTGCAATACTGCCAAAAGCCCTGGGAAAATCACAACATCAATTTGCCGAGTGAAATGCAGGGTCTGCTCTCCTCTAACCTGACCCTTGGCACATCATGGAGGGGTTGGCTGAGGCCCCCACTGGGAGATGCCCCTGGCTTTCACCCAGTGAGATGCTTCTGGACCACGGCCGCGGGGGAAGCAGTTTCTCTCCGTTATCTTCCCTCCACTTTGGCTCAAGGCCATCGTAGCATTTCCCTCCCTGCTCCTGCAAAACCGGGTCCCGAGCAGTGGATGCCATGTCATTTGAAAAGCTACTTAGTGCTTTTTATTGTCTGGTCATTATTTTTCCACTGAAGCCTGAGATAAGCAAAGCATAAATCAAACCAGAACAGGAGCCACTTGGCGCAGGTAAAGGATGGAAAAGATTTTAATCAGTGAATCTGGGCAAGAAAGGCCAAAAGAAGGAGAGGGAGGGAAGAAAGGGGGGTGAGAAACAAAGAAAGGGAGAGAAACACCACTTGTTGTTTGTGGGATGAAGACAAATGTTTCCAAAGCCACATTTTCCACATGACTCCCAGTAAAAGCTCTTGGTTTGATTATTAATCACAGGGCGGCCTCCATCCATCACTCCATCCCTCCGTGCCTCCGGAGCTGTTTGATGTGTTACCCTCCGCTCTCCCATCCCGCATCCCCCCCATCGGGTGGCTCTGACAAGGGAAAGCCTGGGAAGTTATTCCAATAAAGAAAATGCAATCAACTAAATAGAGGAGGAAATAAATAAGACTATCAGGAAAGCTTCTGCTGCGCTGGTTGGATCCCTGCCTCTCGAGGCTTCTGGAGAGCTGCTGACACTGGGAGCATCTTCTGAAATGGATGGACTTTGCCTCTTGCCTCATACATCTGTTTAATGACCTCTCCTTGCAGGCACTTGACATGTGATTTATGGGATATAAATTTTAGCTCTTAGCTTCGGTGCTGCAATCGCTGCGTTCTGCAAGGTGAGAGCACCTCACTCCGCAGGGACGCCGTGCCGGCTCCCTCGCCCTCCTGCTCGCTGAACTTTCTTCCTCTGGCCCTTCCTTTAAAAAAAAAAAAAAACAAAACCCAAAAAAGCCAGCAAGCAAAAAACCAACAGACATTTAAAAATGTGTTTTTTCCTCTTTAAAAGAAAACAGCTGATTTCCTGCAAATAATAAAAAAAAGTATATATATAAATAAACAAGTCCTTAATTCTTTTACTGGCATCTGTAGCCTCTAATTCATAAATTCATCAGGACTTTCCCAGGATGTCAGTTTTGGCAAATGAGCCCTGAGTTGCTTCATGCTAATGGAGCGGTGGGCTGCCTGACCTCAGGAAATAGAGAGGCCAAACATGAAAAAACAGAGCCGGGTTCAAGGCTGGGGCTGTGAACCCCAGATTTGAGGGTGAGGTCGGGAAAGGGTCAGGGAAGCATTGTGTGCGCGCGAGGGAGAAACGCTGGTTTCTATTTAAAACCTTTCATGCCGCTGCCAGAGACCTCTCTGCCATTGTGTGCGGGAGCAGCCCGGCTATTGAGAAATGCGCCTTGAAGATCCTGACTGCAGGAATGGGAAAAGATTGGAAACAGTCACACTTACGTGTTACAAGCCAAACCCTCCCCTACCTTGGGAAGAAAGGGAGGGCGAGATCTGCCTGGCTCTTTTCAGCGGCTAATGCAGATGGATTTGCTTTGGCATTTAAGGGTGATGGATGTGCCAGGTGCTATTCATTAGAAATGATTTGTTGGGGCCGGCGTAGCTCGCCTGCCCATTAGGACGCATTTACTTCGCAGGTTAGTAATGATGGGTGCGCTTAATAGTTTCTAAGTATCAGAGGGCATTAAAAAGCCCTGGAAGAGAAGGCTATCAATATTTACAGCTGCAATTTGTTGGGGGAGGAAACCAGTGCGTGTGCCTGGAAGGGGTGTCCGCCCCAAGTCCCTGCTCGCTGGCGGTGGGTGATGGCACAGGGGAGGCTGGAGCGGAGCAAGGGGGAATGGCTGGGAATCTGGTTGTGCTTTATCCCGAACAGATCTAAGCCATGTGGCAGCGGCGGCTTGTTCGGCTCCGGTGGGGGGAAACAGAGGCTCATCACCGAATTCTGGTGCACGCCGAAGGCAGAGCCAGTGGCACAGCCCAGCAGCCCCAGGTCCAGCCCCACGGAGTGGGGGTCCTGTTGGGGTTGCCTCTTCCCGAGCATCACGGACTGTGATCAGGGGAGGCGGAAGGTCATTCACTGAGGGATGATTATGGCTATTACATCCCAATTCCCTTCCCCTGCCCTCCCCCCGGCCAGGGCTTCGCTCAGAGCGAGATCCTGTTAACAGCCCTCTGCCGACGGGCGGCCATTTACTTAAGTCCCAATTTTTCATTAAAATAGCACATATGGCTATGAAGCATCGCAAGGTCACAGGGCTGCATTGTCTCAGCTTAATATGATGCTATTAAGGCTGGACTATAATGTCCCCGATACAGCAAGTTCAGCAGCATAAGATCAAGCATTGGGCAAGACTGCAATTTCCTCCTGTCCTCCTGATATGATCTTATCAAAGCCTGACTGATCTCTACATACGAAATCGCACCGGAGAGCATTAAATATCGTGAAAGGCTCCGCTTCCACCGGCCCACAGGGAGGTTGGGTTCACAGCCCGTCTCCCTTTGTGTCGCTGCCTCCCCTCTCCGGCAAGGACCGGGGCAGCATCGGCTGGGGTGAATCGATCAGCCGGGCTGAGAGATAGGTGTGAATTCATCTTTCATCTTTGCCATTGTTTTTGGTTTTTGGTTTTTTTTTTTGAAGCCTGACCTCCATTCAAGCCCATGTGCTTTTGAGTCTAATTTTTTACCCAGCTCAGCATCACGCTGCCCTCATGGCCATCACGCCGGCCTGGGACCCTCGGAACGGTGCCCATCGTTGCTCTCTGCAACCCTCAGCAACCCTTTTATTTCTCCCTCAACTAAACTAGACAAGAATCGTTCTTTTCTTCCAGCCTTTATCTTCTGATCTGAGCTACAAGTGCCTGCACGCAGTCCCTTTATCTTTCCGCGTAGTTGTACAGTTCCTAGCACGGCAGGGCCCTGCTCTTGGTACTTGATGAAATGCAGGAAGACTAGCTAACAATTATGGAACAGAGGCAGAGGTAGGAAAAGGAAGACTGGAAACTGTCTGGTGGCTTTATTAAGTCATGCAAAGATATGACGCTTGTTGACTCATTGGCACTGGTATAACGCGGTGTACGTGTGCCCAGACGGGAGGCTTTCATAGCAAGAAGAAAGCATGTAAATAAAGGCAAGTTTGTGTGCACACCAGCCCTGCCAAGGAGGAAACGTCTCTCGCAATATCTCCGTGAGAAGGGTTTGCAGAGCAAACAAACAGGTTATTTCATCTCAGTAGCACGGAGACAGAGGCGAGCCCCGCTGCGGCCGCACCGAGGTGTGCGGTGAGCCTCTGCGGGGGGAGCGGGGAGGACCAGCGTGGAAGGAACACGGTGGCTGCTCCCGGCAGATGTGCACGGCCGTGCCGTTGTGCCGCCGCGCCGGGTCGGTGCCTCCGCACGGCCCCGTGCACGCCGGGCGAGCGGGGGGACAAAAGGGTGGCAGCGGGAAGGGGTTTGCTTGCAAAACAGACGAACCAGCTCACCAAAAAGGAAAATAGATGCAAAAGCCAAGTTCCTCTGCCATTATTTCCCATTTGAGTCAGAACAGCTTAAAAGATAATTAGTTAATTGAGCAATGGAAGCCATCTCCCTATAGCTATGTGTCAGCTCCTATTAGCTGCTCTGTAACGTTAGCTGAGAATACACAGACGCTCTCTGGAGATATCGATCATTTATTTACCAGGCCCTGTGCTTCCCCTTCCCCTTCAGTGGGCAGGGATCGCTGCGGTGGGCAGCCGCTCCATCACACCACGCCAGGCTCCGCAGACAGCCGTCAGCTGCAATTGTTTTCTAGTGAAAATAGATGTTCAGTATTGATCTCTTTCCTCCAGTGGAGTCCGGAGGCCTTCTCCTTAGTTACTCTAATAAAACACAACTAATTAAATTTGTGCCTTGCTTTTTCAATATTGCATTATCCTAATTACTAATTAAGGGGACCACATGTAAGGGATAGGCATTATTCCCTGCAAAAGATCCTCTAATGGCCTAAATGACATCTCATGGAAGGAGGAAATCTTTCAGCAAAGGCCAAGACTGAAGCTTGGGAAGGGATCCCTGGGGGCAACTTAACGAGAGGCTCTTTAACTCTTCAGCTGCTGCCCTAGTATTTGCTGAATCATCTGGGAAAGCACCCCTGCAAAGCTGCCCTGCACACGGGAAGCAGCTGACAGGCAGGGAAGCTGTGCGCTTCCCTGCGAGGAGAAACTGGGGAGGAATTAAAAGGAATGGGGACATCTGTGCGTGCCACCATCTGCCCGGGAAAGCACGTCCGGGGAAAGTGGAGGAACCGACTCTTCAAGACGAGTGGGTCACCCACTCGTGTCCTCCCACTCTGAGCCCAGCCACGCAGCCCGACCGAGCGCAGCGTCCAGCCCGTACCAGAGCTGGGGCTTGTCAGGGAGGAGCGAGCCCTTGCGAGCCTGCACACGCCGCCCTGCTCTTCTCAGGTCCACGCCAAAATGGCTTCCTTATGTTCCAAGTGGCAATTAAGCACATAAAATTGTCGAGAAATCTCTTTGGGGAGCCACTGGCAACAGGGGGAAAGCTTGCTACTCTGCGCTCCAGGAGCACCCAGTCATTACCAGTGGCGCCGGGTAACGAAGCACTGGGCACTGCGCTGAGCAAGGGACGCTAAATAGGAGCCAGGCTTAAACTGGACCTCCAGGCTCTCAGTAGCCTTGTTCTGGGACTCGGACCAAGTTAAGCTGGCTTCTACACAAGGACCTTTGAATAAATCGCAAACTTGCTTTAACATGCCCCAGGGACCAAAGATCAGCTGTGCAGGGCCGCACTGACCCTCTCCCCGCTGGAGCGCCCTTCGCTGGAGATCACCAACATTTTCATTTCATTTTCCGTGTGAATCGCCGCTCATGCTCTGGCTGTTCTGGCTTCGTAAGTCACCAGTTCATTTCTCATACAGCTCTTTCAGAAACATATTTTTCCCCTTAAATATGTGGCCTGAAAGTGTGAACTGAGATTTATGCTGAAAAGAATTGGGAAAGAATAGCAAATGAGTACCTGTTGGAGGAAAAAACCCCAACTTTGGGAATTATAGGGACCCTCCCAGTGCTGGGACTCACGAAGAACATGTTCTGCCAAAGATGTAGGGATTTACCACGGCCAGCTTTACTGCCCAGTGCAGCAATGACACCTAAGCTTTGGGACGAGCCTTTCAGCTGTAGGTCTCTACTGGGGAGGAGAAGATTCATCTGACATCTGGGGAAACTGAGGCACTGCCGTACCTTGTACCAAGACAGGGACTGAGAGAGGTCAAACACCTTCCAGATCCTCCTCATTTCCCTTTTCATGATGGTTTGCACGTTGCTTTATGTAGCGCTGTTGCAGACAAAATTTGGCAAAGGAACCGTATCATTAGCTGAAATTTAAAAGGACTCCAGACAATATTGATGTCTACGATTTAGCATCCTCTTGGTTTCTATTCTGCTCACAGGTTAAATTGATCATGGGTCCATTTTGGCTTCTTTTATCTCTCTTTTCCTTGAAGAGATTGAAATCTTAATAATCAAGTACAATATTGACGCCAAAGTTTTAAGCAATAAGCATATAAACAGAATGAAGAGAAGCAGAATGCTCATGTCTCTCAACAGTGAAAATTGTTCTGTTTTATTTTGCTGTAGCAGATGTTAAGTTTCCAATAATAAAATAAAATAAAAAATCTAAGGGAGACATTTAGCAAAGTATAGCTTTACACTCCAGAGTTATCACTCCAATTTCAACTGGGACCATAAAGTTTTATGAGCTATTAAATTGTCCTAAACCTCCTTTAACACACTAGCTCTAATGTTGGAGATTAACCATTTAGAAAAAGGAGGTTACCTTAGCAGATATCGGGCCATTTTCCTGCACTCTTATTCAGTCAATAATACTTTTCTATGGCAGAGCCATTTGCTGGAGTGTGTGGCTGGTAATTAGCCTGCATGCCCTGCAGGTAATGCAGCCGCAGTAGATGCAATCCCTCCCACAGCGAGAGGAGCATCAGCAGCACCAGGACGGATGCTCAGGAGAGCAGAGCTCTGGGCTGGGACTCCAGAGAGCAGAGGTAAAAGCTCAGCTCCTTGTCTGGCTGCAGTTCGGTTCATTCTCCCATCCCCTCACCCATTCAGTGGGGATGCTGGTTCCCCATTTCCTTTTCTTTTGGGCGACAAATCCATCTGAACGTGTCCTTTGGCTACATTTTATTACCATGCAGAAGAGACCCTTGGTCTTGACTTGAATCCCTTGGATGCTAGAGTGAAATTGGTCTGTACACGACCCAGGAAAAGGTTAATAGCAATTTCAATTTGCACTTGCAGAGCTCTTTCCAGAGGAGGAACTTAAAAACACTCCAGCCACATCCACAGGGTGTCACAACACCCTCCAGAAAACCAGTATTATTTTATTGATTTTTAAACAGGCGCAAACCCAGGGGCAGAGATGGCCAGGTTCCACAAAACGATCTTCAGCCTGTTAAAGGGGACTCGTGAGACTTCGCCACTTGTAGCCTGCCAAATTGCCACCCTTCATCTCCCTGCTGAACTGGTGTGTAACCCACGGGGCACCAAACCTCTGGAAGTGTCATCGTTTTGGCTCTAAGGTAGCCCAGCTCTCTGATAGTCTGGGCTGGCCACACCTGGAAACATCTGTCTTGAGAGAGCTGAGCAGCATGGGGTTGTCTCATGTTGACGACTTGCAGGGATCTGGCGTTTCTCCTAAAATTTCTGCTGTAGCTGCTCTTCCACCATGAGCTCTGGATGGTCTCCTGCTTGGCTGGCTTACAGCCCTGCTGGGGGCTGGAGCATGGAGGAGCCCCTGTTATTAAGCTAGATGGTCACATCCTCACTTTCCCCTGGTGTTACCTTGAACTTTTTGGGGCCAAATGGGAAGCCATCAGCAGGAGGAGCAGGACCTGCTCCCCAGAAGTGCCCGGTGAATACAGCCCCAATGTGTGGGGAAGAGCCAAGCTGGACCCTGCAGCGGAGCGGAGCCTGGGGTTAACGTGCACAGAGCTACTGGATGGCGAGGCGCTGAGGAGAGGGCGGCTCCTTCCCGGAAGGAGTTTTGAAAGAAAGGGTAACCCCTGCTCTATTTTTGAAAGAAATGTCGCAGAGGCCTTCTCCTGCATCCTGCACACTGCTGCTGCCAGGGCTCTGCTGCAGCACGGGGTGGCTTGGCAGCCCTCAGGGGTGGGAAATGTCTCCTCCCAAAAGCTCGATTCCCGTTTCCCCTCTGATAAGATCAGTTTTCCCCCTAAAATTTTTTTGAAGGCATTTCCTATTTTGAGTCTTTATTGATGGTTTCCCCTAGCCGAGGGCTTGGAGCGAACACCTCCCAAAGCCAGGGTGGGATGCCTTCCCCATGCACACACTTTCATAAAAATGCATTGGGAGATGCTTCAGAGCCTCTGGTACCTGTGAGAGGAGCAAGCCAGACCCCACCATCAGTCTCCTCTATCATAGCACAGCCCATGTTCCAGGTTTGGCTGCTCCAGAGGGTCTTTGCTTTCTTCTCAACCATCTGCTGTGGTTAAAATCCTAACTGGGACTTCAAATTCGTGCACAGTCGGTGCAACAAGCCAGCGTGCCAGCTTTTTCTGGGGAGCAAGGAGGAGGGTTAGCTGACTTTGATCCTTCATCAGACTTTGAGGACATGGTTCACCAGGTTCAGGTACACTGCAGCCTTTTTCTTTTTTATTAAAAAGATGCATTCTGCTGTCTGAGATGCCTCAGATTTCAGCAGAAATGCATTAAGAGCAGCCATTTAGTACAGCAAAGCCCAGGCTTCGGAAATACTCTGACTAAGCCTACCTTCACTGGTACAGATGTGTCCTTTGTCCCGTATCACAGAGAAACAAGGTTTAACTGATGCGAGCTTGGAGACTAATAGGACAGTCCATCTCCAGTTATCTGGATGTTTAAACTTGTGGAGCCATATCTCCTTCTGCAACTGGGGTAGGGCTCAGTGGAAGAAATCTCTCAGATGTAGCACACTACATTGCAGTGGGCATTTTGACTGAGCGGGTTTTAAGACTGAGTAGGAGAGATTTCCTAGCACCTCTTCCCTCCATGCACTCCCCAGATAACAAACACCAGCCCTGAAAGACAGAAAAGCCCAGTTTCACCTTCAAGAGTCGTCTGGACAGGGTGCTGGGCCATCTTGTTTAGACTGCTCTTCCTAGAAAGGTTGGACTAGATGATCCCTGAGGTCCCTTCCAACCTGTGATTCTGTGATTCTGTGATTCTTGCTCATCCCAGCTGGAGACAGCCAGCCTGGAGTCAGATGGGGGTTCAATGGTCCCCTGCCCAAAGGCTGTGAGTTTCCCTCTGCAATCTTTAATTGCCCTCAACTACTACTGAGATGAGGGGCAACCCAAAAATGCTACATACACTAATAGAGCCTGAGTTCACAGTTTTCTTCTTCCAAATCCCCCTCTATTGAGTCAAAGTAGCCCTGACTGAGCAATGCCATTCTCTACTGGTTCCTACAAGAGCTTCCAGCATCTTCCCAGAAAGCAAGCCCCACATGGAGCGGGGCACAGTCTTATACAGCAGTGTCAATATCCCAGCTTGCTCTGCTGGGGCTCCTGGCCCCACACAGGTGTGTTGTCCTCACCCTAAGGGGCTCTTGGTTAGAGGGAGTAAAAGATACACTGGGAGGTGTTTTGTTGCTCAGCCTTAATAATTAAAGGGATGAAAATAAATGCAAGGCCCTATTCAAACTGAGTTGTCATCATTTCTAGGTCATCCACCTGCCTCTTTCAGTTCCTTTGCTTTCCTTCTAATGTATGTAGATGGAGAATGCAAATACCATTGTGAGATAACTGACCTTTTGGCTGAATGTCACCAAGTTGTGCAGCAGTGGGAGTGTTTGCATTCGGTCGTTAGCTTTAGCCTGTACAATTATTTATATATATCCCTGTAAGACTCGATAGGATGACTCAAAAATGGTTTTGACCTTGGTTGTTCTGGTGGTCTGATGGGCTGCAGGCCTTAAAAGTTGTGTTGCTAGCATCAATGCTAGCCTTTCAAACTAGCAACCCCTAACACGTACCTGGGTCTACCACTGTCCTAGGAAAGCCATCGTATAACAGCTGGGAAAACCCGCCAGCAGCCTGAGATTACACCTCCAGGAATGGAGTCATCTAAACTCCATTACGAACATGAGGTTTAATGTTGGAAACCTAAAATACAAGGTATTGAGCTTGAAATTCCTAAGGGACCTTGTTTCCGGAGCTTCTAATTGATGAAGGCAACTTCAAAGGCACCCCAAAACATCCTGCTTTGGCTATGACGAGCTGGGTATGACCACACGGCATGCCACTGGGGCTGTTCTGGAGCGACGGTCTTTTTTTCATAGAAATAAAGCCCAAAATGCAGCTTTGGTGGCACTTCCAAAGACCTTGGCCGCTCCGCCCATGCCGGCAGGAATCTTAGAGTGCTTCCTTAGCCCTCGTCTCCCTAGGAGGGGGTTTGAAGGCTGAGTTGGCGTGGTCTCAAACTTTTCTCCTGTATGGATTTCACGCTGGTCGAAGAAAAAATGTTCTCCACACCGCATTACAGGCAAGCAGTCTGCCTGGCTGCTGGGCTCCCTCGCTCTGAATACTAACACTTTGCTTTTGTGCTCGCTCTCCTCTTGTTGAAACTGTTGAATTTCATTCTAGCAGACAGTCTTACATCGTACGCTTCCTTTATATGATGTTAAAATCCATCTCTGCCATTCTGGAGGAGGTCGACTGAGCACGCTGGGCTGAGCCATGTGCATGGAGAGTGGCTGATGGCACGAAATCCTGGGAGGGGGTTTGGGGTGAGCTGTGGAGGACCAGAGACGGAGCCGGCAGTCATCTGAGCGGGGCTCCAGAGCTTGGCCGCCCCGGGTGTCTCCCTCCATCCTGCCAGACTCCAGCCTACTACCATCATTTTGACATCCGGCACTTCCAAACCCTTTCCTCATCCTTTTCAGCCTTATTTTACATGCCACAGCCATCCTGTCGCCTGCATCCCAGTGATGTTGCTCAGAGAAATTAGGGCAACTGCTGTACAGGGTTTTTATCAGTATTGCCAAACTCTTTCAGCATTTTTAGAAAGGTCTTGAAAAGAGGCCAAGTAATTTCTCCTTCTTCTGTTTCTTTTCCTCCACCTCCTCCCTCCCCACCCCCTCACCCCCCTTTGCTGTCTGCGGATGCTTTGGGATGAATTAATTTAGACGTGTGGTTTTGAATGTTTTTGGCTCCTGGTTATCGAGCCATTCAGCAGTTCTGGGAGCCTCCCCCATCGGCTGTTATTGAACCAGACAGAGAGGGGCGGAGGAGATGGCAGCGGCCTGATTTGTTGGCTTGTTAGTTCTGCTCCTGCGAACCGTCCATCGTCTCATGTTTCTGCAGGCTGACAGGGAGAGACGGCAGCCAAAACGCTCCTCGTGGGCTGGCTGCGGAGCGATGCCCCTGCACGGGATCATTGCTGTCGTCTCGGTGGAAGCAAAAATGGGTGTTTTTTCTCTGTCTTCCCTTTGCCTCCCCCAGCCCCACATCAGGCTGTCACCCCGGCTCTGCTCTGGGATCCCCGTTGGTGTCTCCACGAGGCATTTTTAGCCCCAAGGGGAGGCAGAGCCAACAATATGCACGTGGAGAAGACCTTCTCTCCGGTCCTTGCTTGCATCCTGGGCTGGTTTTGATTCCTCCTTCTTGGAGAGGCTCAGGCTCTGCCCCAAATCCCTGCGGCTCCGGCAAGCTGCAGGAGCCCCGGTCCAAGGGCAGCCTTGCCTGCTCCCCCAGCCCCACGGGCACCTCCGTGCCGGGGCAGGGCTCGGTGGGCATCGGTGCCACCAGCAGAGCCAGGCTCACGGCTGCTGAAGGACTGGTGAGCTCTGGGCGCCGTGTGGCTGGCTCTCCTGGAGCCTCCCGTAATGTAAGCAGAAGCAGAGATAACCACTAAATCCTTCCAAAAAGCACTTCCTACAGGTGCTGCTCTGGGGGGTAGCACTAAGACCTTTAATCATAGGGAGGGCTGTTAGAATTCATCGTTTTCTCAGCTTTCTAGTTAAATTTTAAAAGCCCACCTGAAACGCTCATTAGTACCTGTCAAGACTTTCTTTGAGTATACTTCTGCTCTGATTTCATACTAGGCTAATATCTAAGAAAAATACTATCTTTCTGCTTGTTTTACTGCCATCCTGGCAGTGTCCGTATTTCAGATACGAAGCTGCTCCGGTTTATTTATGTAGCTGGTAAAGCCGCCCCTCCAGATGAGGGACACGGCAGGACTCCCTTGCTCTGAACTCGGGGCCCGAGTACAGTAGGGCCTGGTGGAAATCCCACATGGCTTTAAACCACCACCATGTGCATGCCAGGTTCTGCACCAGGCACAGCTCTCTTCCTGGAGCTCTACTTAGACATCTGTGCTTTAAAAAGCAAAGAAAAAGTGCAGAGCCTTAATTCATGCCATTCATGGGGTGGTATTGGGAATTGGTAGAAAGTCTTTGGGTACAGAAGTTCTTGTTTTTCATCTGTTTAATCTGTTTTACTCATTAGGTACCAGATTAAAATGTCAAAGGTGCAAATAGGCAATTTGAGGGACTGCAGAGGGCTTTGGAGCCTTTGTTTTGGTAATTTAAGCCCAGATCCAGAGAGGTTTTGAAAATGTAACTCCCACTGGTATAATGGAAAACCTTCTGAGATATACCACCAGAGCCCTAATGGGAAGAAGGTTGGTGCTAGGGCTGGGCTGGGAGCTTGCCACGCTGACCCCCCCTGCAAGGGGTTTTTTAATTGATCTCTTTGGGAGAGGGTTAACACACCCCCAAAAAAGGGACTTTTGGCCCCAACCTGTACCAAAGCATGGCTTGTGTGGGTGTGACCGCTGTTCTCCCCATCGCTGCATCCCAATGCACCCGGGGAGCATGCACCACCTTTCCTGCAAGCTCAGATCACCCCAGGCCATGGTTAAAAACACAGCATTTCTCTGGTTTGGGCTTTTTTTGCCAGCATTACTGCCTGGGCTGTCTGCTACCCAAGCTGAGTCAGGCAGGCACTGCCATGGCTGTTTCTTGCAGAGCTCTGGCTGCCGTCCCAGGAGAAGGTACGGCCGCATGAGAAAGTTAACACGAGGCAACCTAGGGTGTGGATTTACGGCACAGCAGCTGCTCCCTGGCCGTGGCCTAAGTGCACTTTTACTCCATGGTGAATGCAAAGATCCCTGTGATCCCCGAGCGGGGATGGGGATGAGCTGCCCGCGGGGAAGGAGCAGGACACAGACACCGCTGAGCAAACCTTGCAAGCCTACACCCTGGGAGCAGCCCGCGGCAGCGTGCTCACGCAGCTGTACAAGGGGAGGGCTTGCACAGGGAATTATCCCAAAACGCTCGCAGCAGGAAAGCGCTGCGCAAAGAGCTCTGCTGGTATATTCCCACCGCTTGCAAAGCTGCAGGAGCTGGGACCGGAGGATGCTTTAATGCACTCATCTCACAGAGAGCGCTTGATGCATCTCCTCCATGTGAGAGGGGGAAGAATAGAGAAGAATGTGAGCAGGCAGAGCAGAGCGGTGCCAGCGCCGTTGAGTGTCTGAGGTGGACGGCAGCGAGGCACTCTGTGAGCAGCCTTTCTCCAGCTGGGTTCCTCTTTTGCAATTCCAGAGTCTTGTTTCTCAGTAATTTATATTGACAGAGTCTTTCAAAACACTTTAGGGTTGTTTACAACATTGAGCAAGAGCATTTTGTCTCATGTCCTCTTCATTCTTAAAGACTTTTCTTTGTCGATCCCGCCCCCGGCTCCCCTCTGCCAGCTCGCAGAAGTTGCCCCCTTGCTCTCTGCAAACCCAATGGGCTAGAAAAGAACCCGCAAATCTACCTGATGTGATGCTCCTTTCTCTCTAATTACTAACTAGCTTTTCCAATCAAAGGGAAAAAGCACCTTTTTAGCGGCAGAAACCTCCCTGTGCCGGAAGCGCTCGCTCACGTGTGCATGTTGTTGTACGTGGAGCGTGGTTGTGACGTGCTGGGAGCCAATGCGATACAAATGCTGCAATGAGAAAAGGGCATGTTTGGGTTCTGCTTCAGCATCCCCACATCATCATCTGAGATGGTGGCCCAGGCCCCCCTCTGCCAGGCCAGCAAGTTTTTTCTTTTGAAATCTTCCTTTGAAGTTTTTTCTTCAAGCGCTGAGTGCCAGGAGCAAGCGTGTCGCCGGAGCCCAGCAAGACCCTGGCTTGCAGCAAGCCCTCTCCTCTCCATCCCTCCTGATTTCTGCAGCCCTTTGCACTGGTCTGGCCCATCTGGACATCATGGTTGTCCCTTGTTCCCTGGCACATTGTCCTAAGAGCATTGGGAAGATGATTCTCTTATGAAGCCTATGTCCAGTCCTGTCCCCATCCCACCAGCAATTGTCCAGCCAGTTTAAAACCTTTTAAAAGTCTTCTTCAGCCTTGTAGGCAGAGGCCTTTTGAAACCCTTTAACACAGGGAAATGAAGCAAAGGACTTGGACTCCCCGGGTAGACAAATCCCTTCTGCAAAACCAGCTACTCCTGGGGCTTGCAAGCAACGTGCCGACCAAACCTGGCAGCCCTTGTCCAGGCAGCTTTGGTGCAGCCGGCCCAGGGGGAAGAGCGGAGAGCAGCATGATCCCCGGGCAGGTGAGAGACCGTAGTACTTTCTGGCAAGTCTTGTATGGCGTGTGCTCAAGCCTGCATCGCCGTGGTCTCACTGCCTGTGTCCTATTCCAGTTAGATTAAAGCTTATACACATCTGACTACCCATGCCACAATAATCCTCCCTTTTGCACTTCCCTAAGAAGGCTGGAGTGCCCAATTATTTGAGAGTCTGCTGATTTACATGCTCCTGGCTTTGATTAAGATTTTTCATCTTTCAGGCAGACATCAAAGTGAAACCTTGAGTTTTCCAGCACCGTATCGTGGGCTTGGGGTTTTCTTGCTGCTTCCTTGTGATTAGCAGATGAGCTGCCCCCATGGCAAAGCAGCGGGGAGGGAGCTCCGTGCCCCAGCAGGCAGAGCACCAGGAATGAGGACATTTCACCAAAGTCTTCCTCCTCCTGCCCTGCTCTTTTCTATCCTTCCTCCCTCTTTCCTTCCTACTCTGCTCTGAGAGGTTGCCCAGATGGCTGAGCCCATCCACTAAACCTGTTATCATTGAGCGCTGTTTCCAGGAGGGGACAAACTTAGTGAGCTCAGGAAAAAGGCACCAAGGAGTGCTTTGGCTTTCTAATCCCAGCCTTTGGCATGGCTTTCAGTCACTTGGTGCAGTCAGTAGCCTTATAACAAAATCAGTAAAGCAATGGAGGTCTTGGCAAGGCGTAGCTCTGGCCTGGTGGGTTTTCCCCATCCATGAAGGCATGGTCCAGCGCTCCTCCTTCCTCCCCTGTTCAGCAGGACAACAGTCACAGCAGCATTCACCCAAATTAATCCCCCTTTTAGCTCCATACCTATTCCCTCGCAGAGATGTACTCATCTGGAGGGACAGGTAAGAAGCGCTTCCAGGCCTATTTGTCGCTGTGTCCCCTCATAAATAGCTCTGCAGGGCTAATCAACCGTGACACTGCTGGAAAACTCATTTAAATACATTAAGAAGGGAGATGGGGGAGTGCGTCTCAAGGAGGCTCCCCGACACATGGCATCTGGCTGATGAGAGAGTCTGTCAGGAGCAGCCTGCGTGCGTGGTGGATGCTCCCTGTGATGATAACTGTTCAAAGTGGATGAGCTTTCTGTCAACAACTTAATAACCTGCGTCTGCCACGATCCCGTGTCAGCCAACACTCCTGTAACGAATGGCTGATAAGGAGGAGGTTAGACTGGGGAAAATGGGCTGTTTTGTCAGCACAATGTTCTTGTCAACAAAAAAAGACTCTGGAAAAGCTCGCTGGCTCCTTCGGAGCTCACCCGGGATGATTCACCAGCCCCACAGCCTGGTTAATCCCAAAGTCTTTCTCCACCAACAGCAACTGCAGCAGCAGAAGCAGCAAAAAAACCCCTGCAGTAAGCAGATGTGGTTGAGCCTCCTCCTAACCCAGGCAATTAGCCTGGTTTTCATCCCAAAGCTTTTCTATCTCTTCCCCACATCTTTATTTTTTAAACTATTGCTCTTGTATGTGTACAATTTCTTATTATCCCTTGTGAATTCAGTCCATGCTGAAACTCTGCTGCAGCTTCGCCCTGTGATGAGGAGTCCTGCAGCTGAGCTACCCTCCGTGTGGAGAAACCTTCCCTTTTGCCCTCAAAATCAATGGGAATTATAGGAGTGAGGACCCATGGCATATCTCCCCCCGACCAGGTCCCAGTTCTGCCTCTGGATGAGCTGGTGCAAACCTGGGCACCCATGGGGTGGAAGGGGTGGAGGAGGCTGCTGCCCTCCAGCAGCACCCAGTCCTGCAGCCCTTCTTCACCCTGGGCTTGTCCCAGTCCCACCACACCTGGAGCATGATGGTCCCATCACCCAGCTCACACTGGGAGCTGGATGCACTGGGGGGACCAAACGCAGAGCCAGGTTCTGGAGACTGGCAGGAGACCAGCCCATCCTCATTGCACAACAGGAGCCATCCCATGGGCTTCTTCTGGGTTAAAAGAAGGAATTAGCGCTTGGGGAGCAAATTCCTCCAGCTGCTTGAGGCCAGGGCTCAGCGCTCTGGAATGCCAGAGCGATAACTCTGCACGAGAGTGGACGTTTAAAGGGGCTGCTGATGCAAACAGCAACCCCGCGACCTGTCCCAGGCTGCAGCCCAAAACTTGCAGCTTTAAGCCGCTGTTGCAACCGAGAGCAGTTGGTTGGAAGGACAGACACCCAGGGCTCAGTTCCTTGGCTGGTGTAAGCTGGCGGAGTTGCTTCGCATTTACTAGTGCTTCCTCTGGTTTGTACGAGCTGAGGATCTGGCCTGCTGTGTGCAAAATTAGCCACTCGTTAGCGTTGCCTGCAATCCCTCTGCGCAGGGGTGAAATGAAAGCAGATGCCAAATTGCCACCTGGAGCAAATTTTTTACAATTGAATTACAATTGGCTGGAGACAGCGGGAGTTTTCCATTCATATTAACTGTGTAACAAAGCACTTGGAGGCTGCTGCCACTCTGGATTTCATACCCAGGTCCAGCACAACTCCCTGCATGTAGCAGCATCGTCAGAGCATCTTCATCAGCCATTGGCACCATGAGCCTCCAGCTGCAGCTTGCAGTGCCACAGGACCCAGTCTGAAGGCTCTTGCCCTGTCATTAACCTACGTTTTGCAAGGAAGCCGGGGTAGAAGGCTTTAGCCAACGCCTGGCAGCAGTGCCCTGAGTATTAAACTTCTACCTATTCTATCACAGATTGACATGCCACATGATGTTATGACACCTTTGTTAGCAATGACGCCTCTATTACGCACTACAATTTCTTTCATGTCATCAAATAATCACAGAATCATAGACTCATTAAGGTTGGAAAAGATCTCTAAAATCATCAAGTCCAACCATCGACCCAACACCCCCAGGCTTCCTAAACCATGTCCCCAAGTGCCACGTCTACACGGTGTTTGAACACCCCCAGGGATGGTGACTCCACCACCTCTCTGGGCAGCCTGTGCCAGGGCCCGACCACTCTGTCAGGGAAGGCATTGTTCCTAATCTCCAATATAAACCTCCCCTGGCGCAGCTTGAGGCCGTCTCCTCTTGTCCTATCCCCAGTAACTTTGGAGAAGAGACCAACATGCACATCTCTACNCACTGGCCACACCACCCCTGACACAAGCCAGGATGCTGCTGGCCCCCTTGGCCACCTGGGCACGCTGCTGGCTCATGCCCAGCCGCTGTCAGCCAGCACCCCCAGGCCCTTCTCTGCCAGGCAGCTTTCCAGCCACTCTTCCCCAAGCCTGTGGCATTGCATGGGGTTGTTGTGACCCAAGTGCAGACCCGGCACTTGGCCTTGTTGAACCTCATACAGCTGACCTCAGCCCATCGATCCAGCCTGTCCAGGTCCCTCTGCAGAGCCTGCCTGCCCTCGAGCAGATCAACACTCCCACCCAATTTGGTGTCACCTGCAAACTCACTGAGTATGTAAAAAAATACCAAATTGAGACATTCCCTAAAATAAAACAAAATAAAATATAAAGCTCTTATTTTTATTTAGGAAGATGTTTCAGATTTCATTTTTTAATTATTTTTTTTGTCACTTTTGAAAAGAAATCTGGAATATTCTTCCAACCGATATTTTAATGTTTGGGGAACTGGAAGAATTTTCCCTGAAAGTACATGGAAATGTTCAAGGTGGCATCAGCATGGCCTCCCAGGGAACCCCAGCCTCTGCGGCATGGACCTCCCCGTCATGAAACTACCAGGGTATGTGCCCTGGGTCTCTTAGAGCTTTGTTTAAGCAATGCTGCTGTTGGGATTGGAGCTAATTAGCTTAAAGCTAGCCTGGATGTGTCTATATATGATACAACCACATTTCTGACTGCAGAGAGATACACTCTGTCAGTTTTTGCTGGGAAGATTTTTATGTGTTTAAGGCAGAAAACATTTGTGGGCAGATTTTGAAATGTAGGCAATGTACGCCTACGAAACCCAACCTCTGTGAAACTTTCTCTTTGTAGAAAACATACTGATGTTAACATTTTTTCATGTATAAATTCTTATTTTTATAAAGAACAGTCATGGAATATTTGTTTGAATCAGGCATTTGATATCCATATATACGTACAACTCTATAGCTCCCAACTCATTTGGTAAATTCACCATTAGCCATATCCACTCATGCACTCAGTCAGAAAAGTCTGCTAGAGCAGCATGGAAAATCAAAGTCACTTTTGCCTGGCTCAGAAAGAAAAGTCTTGCAAGCTGCCAACATCTGCTTTCATCTTGCTGCTTCTGGAAGTGCTGAGAGGAGTGGGGAAAAGGCAGAGAGAGGACGAGCGTGTGATGTGGGAGCAATCACACTGATGGACCCCATGAAAAAAATAGCCATCTTTCAAAGTAATTCAACCCGAGTTCATCCTCACTGCCTAGGTGAGATTGAGTCATCTTCCCGGTGCAATATCCAGATATCCAGAGAAAAGCGCCCATGCTGTCACACCATGGATCAGTCTGCTCCAGGCTGTCAGACTAGGAGCAGGCTCAGGCAATCACAAGCAGTAGCATTAGCACGTTTTTAGAAGCTCCTGCCTCCTTTCCTAGGACAAGCAATGGGTGAAGGATGGCAGTAATATGAAGTGAACAGTCCCACTCACTCGATATCATCTGGCTTCACCCCTGGGCGTGTTCTAGCTCTGTGCCACAGCTGGGTTTCTCGCCGTGGTGGTGTCTGTACCAAGTCCATGCCCTCCTTTCTCCCCTTCTGTCTCCCCATCATAATGTCCTGCCTGGCTGATTTCATGCTCAGAAGCAACATTGCTGGTTTAAATGCTGGCAGCTGGCAACATTTTCCCTTGGAGTCAAATAGCAGTGTCTGGTCTCCCAAGCCAGCCTGGGAAGGTTGGCTTTGCTGGTCCAAGCACAAATATTTCTGGCAGGGCATGCTCGCTGCAAGGGTTTGCAGTTGATCTCACTCATTTCCTCAGTGCTAAGGAAACGCAAAGGGATTTTCAGTGGATTCTCCATAACCTCGTTTTCAAGACGAGGATTGCTTAAGCAGAATAGAGCTCAAGTTCTCAAATGCTCTGCAAAATCACGAGGCACTTCTGATGTCACCGTGGCATCAGGAGCCACTCCACTGTTGTCAGGGATGAGCCACTAACACAAAACTACGGGCACCGCCAGACACCCGTCCTTATTTACATGGCCTCAACATTTGTGAAGGCTCAGAGTCATTCATTTCCTGAATGGTTCCCTTTAGCGGAAAACATGACGTTTTGGGAAAGACACAGGGCCAAGCTGGCCATAAAACTCTTCAAGTCATTTATCCAGGTGAAGCAATGTTACCTTCACATCCTGTTTTCGGAAAAGGTTTAGGGTTTCGGACAGGTGCCCACATCCTGTTTCATCGGGAGTTGAATGTTTAACTCAATTAGACTCCTATAAAGCCTGGTTTAACCCCACACCACTCCAGATGTGTCCTTTGGTCTCACGGAAGCCAACAGGACTTCTGTACATCGCTTAAAGTTTAACTGATGGTTGCATGAGTGGCTGAATCAAAATCCAAACATTCACCTGCAGTTCTTGGGCCAAAAGTAGCCCTGCTTTTAATAGTATCTGACCTTGCACTGGCACTTGTGAATTTGTGGAACTCAAAGCACTTTGCAAAGACCTAGGCAGCGATGCTGACTTCTTGCAGGTGGGAAAAATGAGTTGCAAAGGGTCACCTGAAATGATCCAGCAAGGCTGTGGGAAAGGCCATCCCCATGTCCTCACCCAGGGCTCTGCCTCCTGAGGGCACTTCACCTGGCTTCTGGAGGGGATGGGCTATACGTGGTGGGACGGGCAGCGGACTTGTGCTGGCTGAGGAGATTTCTGATCCAGGCAGCGTCAGTATAATGGCAGTTTCCGTGCAGGCAGATTTGGAGCTGTGGAAGGAAGGACCAGCAAAAGGAGGTCTCTGAAATGAATGTGCTTGCATGTCAGGGTATTTCTCCTTCTGTACTGAGTTCCAAAATGGGACCCCTCTGCTGATTCTGGGGGAGGGAGGGAGACTGAGCCTAAAATATGTATTTAACCTGATCTCAGCAGAGTTCTTTCCTTTCAGACTGTTTTAAAAATAATATTTTTCTCCTCTTTTATCCTTTTCTTTGCATTGGGAAAGCTGCCAGAGGAGGACTAAGCAGTTTCTGTGTGCATAGATCCAGCTCATTTCCAGGCAGGAGCCAGGCAGGGAGCAGGGAATAAGCCCCATGTACAAGTCATGTATATATTTCACAACCAGATCCCAGCCCCACTTCCCAACCCCAGCCCTGTGTTTGCACTTTGCCTCTAGGAAGACAGGGCTTCAACTCTGCCAGAGGACCCAATCCACCTGGATATCTGGAAAAGCTTCTCCAGATCTGTTTCTAAGAGCAAGGCTATCCCTGAAATGGTAAAAATCAGGAGCATGACTCTATTGAATGAGGAGCAGAAGAGCTAGGAGGTAAGGTTTAAAATAAACCCTTAATGTGCTGCATCTCTTTTTCTGATGAGAATGGAAGCAGCACACACAGAAGCCCAGGTTGTTTTTACTAAGGATCACCTACAGTTCCTCGATTTCTAAAGAAGTAACCTTAAATCTTTCCCCATTTTGGCACTGTGCCCCTTTTGGGCAGCCATGTGGGCAAATTTCACCTGCCCTGAGCAGTAGGTTCCCACGATGGCAAATTCTTTTTTTCTGAATACATTAGTTTTGAAATCTGCTTCTTTTATGCAAAACCTTCTTACTGCTCTGAAGCAAAACAGGGCCGTAGCTTCCCTGGCTTGGGCTGGCTTGCCCCTGGCTTTACAGACAGGATTATTGCTCTCTTGGCAGGAGTCACACAGAAGTAGGTTTTGCAGATTTCGGAGTGAAGCTAGCTCTTGGCATTGCCGTGACGTTGCTTGTGTTGAAATATCTCTAAGCCCTTCAAGACCATTTAGGTCAACCCTTGCACATTGCGTTGTAGATCTGAGCATGGGACTGAAAAGGCCACAAAATCTTTTGGGGTCCAAGTGGCGGATCGGTGGCGGATCTGATGCCATGAGCAAAGTCCGATCACATTTCTGGGCTGCGAGTAGGTTACAAAGAGCAACCAGATATCCCAGTTCCCTCGTTTGTACCTGTGGCCATCCCAGTACCACACACAATACAGGCGGGTGGGAAGGGGACTAGGAAACTTATTTCACAGGTATTGATGTGGGTGGTTGAATGATCAAAATTTGGGAACTGATGCTGAAACAGGCAGGCGTGTTCTGGAAATAGTTTGCTTTGGATTTTCATCAAGAGATGCCAGGCTTTGGAGCCTGTTCTTGCAGCCTGGCACCAATCTGAGCAAGCCTTGGACATGGCTGTGCATGTCCTCCTGCTTCGTCACTCATGCATGCAGGTGGACGTGGAAACCTCCCGCACAGCAGGAGATGTAGGCGGCACGGCCGTGAAGTGCCTCAACACAGACATCTGTTAAAGAGTGTGCGTGACAAAATCTTGTACCAATACAAACTGGCCTGCAAAGAACTAGAAAATAGAAATAGAAAGCCATCCTGTGACTCAAGATGTGCGTTAGCTAAAGCTGCCGAGCTGCAGTGACTGGACTCAGTCTCTGAGCCCATACTGCTGCACTTTCAGGAGGAAAAGCCTTTGACAGCAGCAGGTGGGAGATGTTTCTCCATTCACCACCGTTTGCTTTGATGCTCCTGTATGGCCTCCCTGTGGGACCTCTGGTTTGGTATTCCGGTCATAAGTGTGATGCAGAATAGCACTAACGAGGGCTTTCACAGCTTATCCATGGCTCTTCAAATACGAGTGCCAGGTCTCCTCATTTCCTCAAGGGTCCTGAGGCATTTGATGATCATCTTTAGTCTCTTAATTCCTCTGGAGTCCTGATTCTATGGGCATTATAATTCTAGAACTAGTAAAAAGGTCTTCTGGCATCCCTGGTTATGAATAAACCTGACCCCTCTGGAAAAACTAAAACCAGAATTTCAGAAGTAAGGACAAGGGCTTGGAAAAGAGAAGAAAATGTCCCTGTCCCACAGGAAAGGTTGAGGCAGGGCAGGCTCCTTCTCTCTCAAGCTGGGATGAAAATCACAGTCCTGGGAATTCTTCTCCTGAAGGGAAAATTCAACATTTCCTTTGCTTCAGTCTTATAAAACATCTTGCTTTGACACAGCACGACAGCCTAGGACCATGACAGTCAAATCAATATGCTTCCAAGCCATCTAAAGGAGTGTGATCTTTTCCAGCTCCAAATTTAGCAGAAATTAGTCCTTCCCGGCAACATGTTTTTGTGTTGCCGTAGGAAGACGAATGGCTGTTCTGGCAGGACTTTGGATCAACAAATCTGCGACTGGCAGCATCCCCAGGAGCACTCACTGAATGGTTCTCACTCTTTTACCTGTGTCTTTGTACATGAGGCTGTCTTCACATCCAAATTACAGGGGGCCAGAGGGAGCTGGGCATTTTCTTACACTCAAATCCCCTGATAATTGCTCCTGGGAGGATTTTGGTCTTTGCTCAGCCTGTAAGCCAAACCTGTTCTGCTTCCCCAGCCTTGCAGCTTCCTCGAAACCCATTACAAAGAGCCATTGTATGTCCTGCCCGTGGCGTGCCTCGCGCTCCCGGCTCTCGGCAGTGAGCACAGTCATCGTTGGAAGAGGCACCTCTTGCCCACTTAACTGGGAGATAAAGGCTGATTTGTCTTGAGTGGGAGGAAAGCATTGGGTGTGCTGCTGCCAGGTTTCATGGTACGTGGTCGCCTGCTTTCGCTGCTGCTGCTGGGCTGGGCTGGGCAGGCAAGTTTGCAGAGCTCCCCGGGATGGTGGAGGCTGCAGAGTGGGGACCCCCACTCCCTCCTCCCCTCCCTCCAAAGCTCCTGCATTTCAAGCCGCCTGCCGAGCAGGAATCAATGCAATGTGCTGCTGAGCTGGCTGGGATGGTGTGACCCTGCGCTCTCAGGGGCAAAGGCAGCCCCCCCCCGGGGGCTCAGACTGTGGGTGCATTCGTGGCTCCGGGCCCGGTGGATTCAGAGGAAAGCATTCCTCCTCCCTGCCTTGCCTCACCTGGGGATGAAAAACAAGGACCCCCTCCCTTCCTCCGAGCTCTGTTTCTGTTTTGGTTTTCTTGCCTCCCCCAGCCCTCTCCATCCCAGCCCTCCTCAGCTGTTTTTCCCGCAGCGCGATGCTGTGAGTGGGTTCAGAAACACCCCCTCCAGCTGGGCAAGCCCCGGCGGCTCCACACTCCCTGGGTCTGTCTGTGGGCTTCGGCTGTGGGATGGGCATGGGCATCACAGAGCCCAAAAATGCAGTGGGGGTTGCTCTGGGTGGGTCCTTTTCTATCAGTCTTGGGTTCAACAGGGAGCAAAACCTCAGACTGTATCCAGCAGGGAAAAGCAAGCTGGTGTATGGCTGCAAATAGCCTTTTTGCATCCTCTCTAGGATGGCTTTGCTACCTGTACTTGTCTAGTGTGGGCCTCCCAGCATCCATCACCTGTTAAACTGGCCAGTTACCCCAATCTCTCTGCCCCTCTGGGCCTGGTGGGAATCAGATGCTGGATCCAGGTCTATTTTCTGTCTTTGTGCCTTTCTCCTTCCACTGGAGGAGGATGCTTGTGCGTGGCAGGGTACCAAACCTTGCCAGATGGTCCAGCAGCCCGGCAGCCTCCAGTGTCACAGGGCTGCCCCGGGGCGGAGGTGGGTCAGGGTGAATCAGGCTCTGGGGACACAGGACTTGCGTGCCAGGAGACAGCGGGTTTCATCCCCAGCATTTCAGCGGCCTCTTTCATCCCCACCACCACCAGGTCGGCTAGGCTGAGGGCACTGTGAAGGAAGGAAAACTAAGAAAGCTTAAGCATAGGTGCTTATGCATCACTGGACAAGTCGCATGTGGCTGATGGCTCTCTGAGTGGGGACAGCAACACAGCCCAGCCTCTCCTGGGTGACACAAGGCCACTTCACTCTGCTCTGGTCGTACAGTAGATGCTAGTCAAAAATATATGCTTCCAGGGTGATACGGCAGATGTTGTGCTCCTGACAGATTATTGCATGCCTCGAGTGCTGCTGTAATGCTGGAGGTTTGGAGGCTAAATGACTATAACCAGCTGAGCAGACTAATAACCCTGCAGAAATGCACTGCCTGCAGTGTTGTTTTCTTGCCTCAACAATGCAAAACTCAAGAGTAAAGATGCAAGGCAGAATGGCAGGGAGGACCTTCGCCAGGACCACACATCCCACTTACATGACGCTATCCGTGTCATGGTCCCTGCCAGACAGCCTGCCCCATCGCTGGGCTGGGTGCTGAGCAGAGGGGCAAATTTCAGCAAGAGCTAAATTGCAATCAGGCAAGAAAGGAGCCAGGCTGACGGGAAGGATGAGAGTAAGAGCCGTGTGGTGGGTGAGGTGCCCTGCAAGTCACACTGAGCTGCTGGGGGCTGTGCGGGGGCAGATGCTCAGCAGGCTGTGTTTGTTAGCGGTGGCTCAGCACCTCATTGACCACAGCCACAGGTCCCGGCATGAAGCCAGGGCTGGCTCAAGCCATCAAAGAGTATCTGCTTGCAAAATACCCAGGGGAGACACCCAAGAGAGAAGCTAGACCAGCCTTGTGCACCACTGCACTGTGGAGCTTTTTAGGGAGCTACTCCTGTCCAGTGAATGAAAGCCCTTTCACCGCCTTGGCCGTGTAAGTCTGTCCTCCCTGGACATCTGTCCCTGTTCGATTCTCTGGCTGCTTAAAGCGCTCTACAGTGCCCATGCCCTTTGCCCACTGACAGCATAGCACTGGACTTCACCCCGAGGACGCTGCTGCCAGCGAGACGATGCAAACTTGGGCTTGTGCAAGCAGCCGGAGGCATGGACCTCGGCGCGTGTCCCTTCACGTGCTGCCCACTAACTGGGCTGTCCCCGGGGCCGGGGAACAGCTGGCCACCTCCAACCTGCCCAGTGCCACAGACAGCATCTTCATGGCCCAGGAAGGGGCACAGGAAGACATCATCAGGCTGAGGCTAATAATGGGATTATGGCTAATGTGGAACAGTCCCTCAAATAGTTTCCTGATGTTGAGTTGCTCCTGGCAGGGTTCAGAGGAAGAGAAAGCTCCAGGGCTGGTGGGGGATCTGGAGCTCATTTCGAAAGGACACCGTTGACTCCTTTTGGTCAAAAACTGAAGGTAGCTTTCACGCCGTCAGTCCTTGGGGTAGAGAGATCCCATGTTATAATGCAACATAGGGCTGGAGCAAACTCTTTTTTGGTCCCGATGGGTTGAAACAGAAAGAAGAAGACAATTGTGGGTCCTCCAAATAAACAGTGCACATGTGCTGCCATACCGGAGGCAGCATGTGTCTCTGATTTGCATGCAGTCTGGGAAGTGCCACATCCGCCTTATGTTTGGAATATTTCAGCTCTCCAAGGCCTGAATTTAACCCCTGCCCTCTCCTCCCTCCTGCCTCTTCCAGCAGTCTGCAGCATCGCTGCTCTTGCTCTCATCGTAAGTTCCTGAGAAGAGCTTGATGCAGGAGGAAGCACATGGAGGCTGATGGAGCAGAGGGACTCCCAGCTTGTGCAGGTGTGTGTCACCTCATCCAGGCACGTCACAACAAAGACCCAAGAGAAAGGAAATTGCAGCAGCCAGGCAAGACTTTCAAACCACCACAGCTCTGCTCTGAGCTACCCAGGTCGGCCAACTTCTTAAGGAGTGCACCCACACACCAGGAGACATTGCTGTTTGTTGAATAAACCCAAAGAGCGGCGCTGTGTAGAGGTGATTTAAGAGTCATTTCTTCTTTCAGCAAGTATAAACCCTGGTCAGTGGACATTGAAGGATATGGCACAGGAGGTGGAAGTAAAGGCAGATCACTATTCCTAGTGATTGTTCTGTGCTTTTCCTCTGTGTGCTTCCAGAAAGGGCTTCAGCCTGAAAAAGGATGTCAAGACAGGAAGGATATTGAGTTGGCTTTGGCTCTGTCATACAAATAGCTTAAATGACCTTTCTCTAGCAAAACACTGACTATCATAGTATGGATTTGTTCTAAAGCGTTGCCAGCTCTGGAAGAGTGCATCCATTTCACAAGCAGGAGGTGCAAAAATGGATAGAGAGACAGGCAGATACATAGATAGATAGATGGTGTGTGGGATAGAGAGAGAAATAGAGGCAGACAAATGCAGCCTTCACAAAACTTTGTTTTATCTGCCCTCATTTATAACATAGGTTTTGTAGGGTTTGATGCCTTTGGAAGGGGACTTCATGTATCTTCACACCGTTCCTGAGTGTGGCAGTATTTGCACAGTGTTACTGTCTCAGGCCTGATCCTGTACTCCTTCCCTTCATGCATAGCTCCCACCCAGATGGGGAAACTGAGGCACGTAGCAGCAAAGTAACTTCTAAGGTCCCATGGCATGCGGGAAGCAAAGCCAGGCATGGCAGACCCAGGAGCCCAGTCCTCCATCCTCCCTTCTAACCGTTGCCCCTCACTGTGTTGCCCGAGTTATGCTCCCTGTCACACCTCTAAGAAGATGTCACCTCCTTTAAAGGATGGTGAACACCCACCTTTGAGAGTCTGTGTGCATGCATGAGTCATGCAGGAAGAGCTGAGAGTCGCGAGGTGGGAGCTGGGCACTTTCCAGGAAAAGCTGGGCTGAAACCACAGAAGCCATTTCCTTGCAGACTCGAGCCATTATCCCGATGCCAGAAAAGACTGCTTTGCACATGCTGAGCCCTCCCGAGCTTGAGATTTGCTCCCACACATCCTCGCTGCAGTGCTGCTTCTTGCCCACCCTCTGGGCTGCTCCCAGAGAGCGTCCTGCCATGAGGACAACCATGGGACCATCGCTGCCTCGTTGCTCATCTCCCTCCTTCAGCAGCTTCCCTGGATTAACAACCCCTCTCTGCACCACTGCCCTAAGCTTCTTGGTCAGTTTTAACCCAAACCATATACCATCCAATAAGAAAAATCACTATGCCCCATTTGGAGACGTGTAGATCTTTCCTGAGGGCTGCAACCCCTCTGGCTTTGAGGCAAAAAATCCATGGTTCCAGGCTCCTCCTACCAAAGAACAGGCACCCTTGGCTCAAAGTGCAAATTTTAGGATGTTTTTCTCTCTTCTGGACTGAATTAGTCCCCAGAACATTGCAAGATTGGTAGAAAAATGGTATTGGAAGAAGATGGCTTGAGGTCGCTTTTGAGGGAGGTGGTTGCGTTTCCTTGTAGCTGCGGCTGCAAGGGTGCAAATGTTCACTTGGGTAATTCACCCATTCCTCATGTCCAGGAGAGGTGAACCAAAGGGATAAAACCCACCCCAACGCTTGGGACTTGATTATATTGCATTGCTTTTCCTAGGTGGGACCGTATCTACAGGCTCAACCAGACAGCAGGAGAAACCAACCCAAGAAATAGTTACGTTACTCCAAGCTTGGCTACTGAGAGGTACCAAAGATTGTCAGAAACATTCTGAAAATGCCCAAACTCAAGGAATATTTCTTAGCTGCATCTTCCTGGCCCAGCCCTGCTCTCAATGAGAGATCTTCTTTGTTTGCAGGCCGACTGACAGCAGTTGTGTACGCTCTATAAACATCGAATGGAAGAGACACTTTTAATGTAATTATAATTTAAGCATAAAATATGTCACTTCTGTAGGATTTTGTTGTCTGGTGCGTAATTACTTTATGGCACAATTAAAATATATTACATTATGATGCCTTGCTGTGCTTTGCTCAAATAATTTATAGCACAGTAATAGCGTGGGACAATATTCGAGACCGTTGTATCCAATCTAGCATATAAATAAAAATTGTGGAAAATAATGATCTTGGTTAAACACTCGTTTAATTATTTTGCAGTCTTGGCTAAGGTTTTTTATCCCAGTTTCATTCCCACATCCTCAGCAGATTACATTCAAAATATCTAGAGGGAGACTTTTTAAAGCTCAGAGAAAACAGAGCTATATATGGTATTTTTTTTTAATATGCTGCCATTTCCAAACATCTGGGAAGAAGAAGCATTTGCTGCAGGTTGACTGGAATTGAAAAAATTTCCAAAATTCCTTCCCAAGCAATAAGTTGAAAACCTTTTCATTTCAAGCCCACTGAAACATTTTACTGGCTTAAAAAACCCAACCCCCTCCCTTCTGCTTTTGAGGTTCTTAACATTGATGCCCTTGAAACAAAACTTTAGTGACTCTTGAAGCAAGACATTGATTCAAAAAACCCAACTCTCTTTTTGCCCTAAAAACAGGGAAGTGAAACCTTTCTCTCTTTTCCCCTCAACATCCCTCCCCCGGTCGTCTGCTTTGACCACAAGTGGCAAAATGTTTCCCACCTACCCGTCCGCATCCCTTCCCCAAAGCCCCCCCATCCCAGAGCAGCCCTCCGGGGACACGCTGCCCAGCGGTACCCCACCGCCTCCCCTCCCGGCTGTTTTGGGGCGTTCACCCAGATTTGCTCAGTGGAGGGGTGCCGTGCATCCTCAGAGGGATGAGCCCTCTGGACATGAGCGGGTGACCTGCACTAAGACCACTTTATTTATATTTTAGTGTTATATTTAACAAGTAAAATATGGGTGGAGTGGGGAGATGTCAGGCAGGGAAACTCCAGGCAAAGCAGGCTTCATTAGCAGAGGTTAAAGCTGAATTTACAGCTCACAAAGGACTGGGAAGACTCAATGATATTGTAGGGACTCGCTGGCAGAAAGCAATTATACTTTCCCTTTTAATCTCCATCTTTTCCTCTGTGTGTGCGTGTGCATGTGTGCAGGACGCTGCTGTGGGTTTGGGGAGAAGGATAACCTGTGCCTCTGGTGCAGGAAGGTCACTCCCACTTAGCCGCTGCTTTGTCCAGTGCAGAATTAGGATGGGCTCAGCCAAAGTGCTGAGACACCGTCGTACCTGCAAAGGAGCAGTGGGGTTTGAAGACAAGGGTGGAGGTGCATGGGCCTGCGGGGTGCTTTGTCCTTGCTCCCCGGACCGGCACGCAACCCTGCTCGATGCCAGACAGCGACGGCATGGGTGCTAACGATGGTCACCGAGACACCAGTAACAACCATTGCTCTGGGCGTCCCAGGGCGCCGCTGCAGATGGTGAGGTGGAGGGATGGGGCAGTTTGGGGCTGAATCCCCCGGGCTGCGCTGGGGTGAAGGCACCCAAGGCAGGCAGCTTTGCAGGCAGCTGCCCAAAGCTGCTCCGGCGGGTGACCAGCTGGAGCTAAGGCAGCGTCCTGGGAAGGCGAGCATCTCTGGCGAGGGAGAGGGGCGAAGCTGCGTGGAGGTGCCCTCCCTCACCCAGCAGGATCTTCCCCGCGAGGTCCCTCCTCTGCCTCCCCCATCCTCTTCCTCCTGGGTCTGCAGCGGGAGCTGGGACAAAGATCTAAAAATAGTGGTGGGCCCTGTATATGCATCTTCAGCAAAGAGACTCATAAATGCAGCCAGGACTGAAAATCAATTCTTTAAAGCTGAAATCAATAACAATAACTAATATTAATAGTGATTATCCTTTCTTTATTGCACTTTGCAGTTGGAAATGAATTGTTTTTAAGGATTAGTGGCAGCTGAACTCTGTAATGCAATGTAAGACTGAAGATTTACTATGAAAACACAGCTTATGAGGAAAGACCCATTACCGCTGATGGAATACACTTTCGAAATAGCCCCGGCAACTGCTGCCGCTGCCTCTGAGCACACGGAGCTTCAGAACCTGAAGCCGGCGGCGGGTTTAGATTTCTGGCAGAAGACAGGGATTTTTGGTCTCTAACCCTGTCTGGTTTTCTTGCAGTCTGACTTTTTAGTTCCCAGACATCCCAAATGCATTTTCATTTTTGGTATCTTTTATCTGAAACGGCTTCAGACATGCAAAACTCCGGGGGAGGGGAGGAAGAAAGGGAAGTATGTTAAGCCAGTCATATATATATATATCTGAGTCAACCATACATATATGAGACAACAGTGTCTACAGTTATCTGCTGCGTGTGTCAGAGTTTCCAAAAAGCAAAGCATATTAGGTGTGCACTGAGCACTTTAGGAAAGTCTGGCCTCGAGCATCCCCATGGGAGTCCCCCATTGCTGAAGTACTTCTGAAAACTGCCTGCTCTGACAATCTGGTTTCAGGTCTGTGTGAAACTCCTCTCTTAGAGGAGAGGCAGCACACCTGGAGTCACGGGGCTCGATTCTCACGTCTCTGCTCCTCTGCTCGTGGGCCAGCTGTAACCCTGCTTCTCGCTTCTGTTTCCCGTCTCCAGAAAGCAGCAGATACTTCAGTCGTTGAGAATAGATTTTGATTTATTTGAATTTCTTTGGTATTATTCATTCTCTCTGGGGAAATTCTCCTCCAGGAGCCAGCCAGAGACCAGGGCTGGTGAGCTGGGACTTGAGGAACCACCCAGCGGAGCAGCGCGGATCATGAACCAGGATTACGGTGGGTGGCACCATTGCCAAACGCCTGTTCGTTGTCCCTAGAGGGTTGCTACTTTTGAGAAAGCGGTGACTATCTATTCCCACGCTGTTCCTCGTATAGGGGCACTCGTCATCTTCCCATTGCACCTGAAGGCCAAGAGCCCTTTTCGCATGTAAAGACCAGCAGAGCGGCCATCTGGTAGGCATGGGGCTGGTCATGGCATTCAGACTGCGCTTGACCTCAGTTTTTCCTAGGAGAAGGTAATGCCTGCTGCGAGGGTGTGCTGCCAAAGGCACGGTGGCCGTGGCACAGCCGGAGCTGGGTGGGGAGTGTGGTTCGTTGAGCATATGGGATGAAGTGCAGCACCCTGTCCGTATGGGATTTCCCGGCAAGGTAACCCATCAGCAGTATACCTGTCATCCCAGCCTGGAGAAGGTCTTGAAGGTGGAGGACTCCATCTAGCTCATCGTCTGTATTTTCCTGAAGGGATATTTGTGCTTATTAAATGCGGACCCTAAAGGTTTCTTAGAACTACCTCGCCCCAGGCATGGTGCTTTCTCAACCACAAAATTCAGTGGGAGAGAGTTGAGGCAGACATAGAAATTCAGAAAAATGCAGTAGGTAAAGTCCTACCTCTGTTGGAGTTGATGGCAAAGCTCCCGTTGAGCTCAGGTAAGGTGGGATTTTACCACTTTGGTTGGCATCTCTTCTGCTGGCGTGCAGGATCCTGAGGCCGTTCGGGTGCAGAGCTCCTGGACATTTGATTCTGGGTCATTTACTCACTTTTCTTTTTAACACTGTGAAGTTTTTTACTATTAGCTAAATTGTAAAGACAGGCAGAATGAAAGCCTTTAGCAAACAGCAATAGATCAGCGGCAGCCGGCATGAGCAGACTGATTGTATCGCATTATTGATCTCTGTTAAAGGGGATTGACATTTTTCACCTGGGAAGGTTCTTTTATTTTTATTGAAAAAATGGCCTTTTGTCTGGAAATAAAATTGGGCTTTCACCTCCATTTTTCTCTGCCATTTTAATTCATAGTTGCCTTCCAATTTTATAAAGGTTTATAGTATATTTGTCCTAACAATTTTGAAAATCTGGGTTTCAATCAGAAAACGCACTTTTCAATGGACACCACGCTCTGGTAACTAGAGCAATAACCATCTCCAAAATGAAGATAACTTGTATGGCTCAACACTTTCCCCAAAGCTGTTCTTCTTCCCTCACTTGTGCCTTGACTCTCCTTTCCACTGAGGCACTGAGACCCTTCAGCCACCTCAGAAACAGAAGCACTGGGAGCTTCCCTGGTTGGGTTACGCAGTGCTTGAGCTTCCTTACATCGGTGCCAGCCTGGAAAGATTTATTAGTGTTTCACTGAGCCTGGCATGTGGTGTGCAGATGTCTCCAGACTGGTTCAGCTTTGAACTTGCTCGAACAATTCAATTTTTTCAGTTGTGCATCACTGCTAATTTCCTCCGACTCATCTTCAGAGGGAGGGGGTCTGGAAAACAGCTTCTTTTTTCCCAGCTCAGAGAAAACAGCCCTCCCTGGACTTCAGGAAAGGAAGATGGTGGCTGTATACATTGACCACCCTGGAGAAGACCTGAAAAGACCGTGGTCTGTGCCTTCAGATGGCAGCAGCAGCAGCAAGGTTGGAGATGCATCGTTCTTGAAGGAACTGATAATCCAGCTGGGAGGGAAGACTTATTCCCACTTGGGATAGGTGCGTACTGAGAAGTGCAGATTCACGCGACCGTCCCCTTCCATCTGCTGGGTAGCAGCTTGCTAAGATGCTCCTGGCCACATCAAACTTTCCTGATGAGTGTGTTTCATAGCAGCAAATGAGTCACAGCGAGGGGCAGGAAGACATGATGAGCTCCCTTCTAGCACACACAGGAGCGGGCATCTTCCACATCTTCAACTCCCATCCACCTGGACTATTTCATTCCAAACCGGCCGAGTGAAAAATACAGGCAGGAGCCCCGGCCAGTGCTTTTTAACCTGGGGCTTTTAAACACGTGCACCCTGGGGGTTGCCTGTTCTCCTGAAGAGACAGGGCCTTGTGAGATTTGGGATGCTCAGCAGGCAACGAAGCCTGTCGCTACACATGCGCACACAAACTCAGGTCTTAGAAAGGAAGTAGTTAGTGATTTATTTTTTTTA
>VZTV01114730.1:0-14955 GCA_013400875.1 Anhinga rufa | reverse complement strand
ATCAGCCATAGCTCTCCAGTGAGGGAGGGAGAAGGTCTTAGCTCCAGTGGACCTTTGAGTCAGCCTGTGCTGGAACTGTTAACTAGTGTTGGGTGTTGGGTGGGGGGGGGAAAGGAGATTAGGGGAGATATTTTGAAGGGTCAAGATAAATAGAGATCAGTAGTTGGGGATTTTTGACACTGCATTGTATTTTTCAGCTGTGAAAGTTCCTTGCTGAGCTCACTTGTCACTCTACCCGGCAGCACAGCCAGACGCAGGCCACCTGATGTCGGCTTCTGTTAAGTCCACAGGAGCCTTTCTCTGGATGCTGCCCGGACTGGATCCAGGGCTGCGCTGGGATGCAGATAGATGTAAATAGGACTGATCTCACTTTCTGACCTTTTATATGGAGAGGTGTTGTCTCCTTTGCAAAAAGTCAGCATTGCCTCACAGTCCCTCTTAGTCTTGATCCCTTTCCCCCTTGAACAACACAGCCATTTTGCATGTTGCCTGAGCCGCCGGGCAGTTTTCAGAAACTCTCTATTAGTAAGAAATACACATTAATGCAGTGTTACTGTGGTGTTTAGGAAAGCTTTTCCAGGGCTCTGTCAATGCCCCTGCTGAAAGCTTGGAGTTGTGTTGCTAGGCTGCTCCAATTAATTTTTTTTTATTATTATTATTTCTCTTTGTTTGTTTTGCTGCTGCATTTTTGTATGGGTGGTTTTAATTTTTTTTTTTTTTTTTTTTTCCTTNTTTTTTTTTTTTTTTTGGCCAGGTGCTCTATTCCAAGCTATTAATACTTATTTTTCTGTTTTGTTAGTGCCATAGAGCAGCTCAATTGAGGTAAAAGCTTGTAAGGGATTTTGTTCTTTTAGTTTCATTTTTTTAAAGTCTCCTTGTAAATATCACAGTGAAATCTATTCTCAGGATGAACGTTAATTTTCCCAGAGCAGATGGGAGTCAAAGAATTCGTGGAAGGTAACAGACTTATTCCCTTTTGTGGGATCTCTTTGTGATGCCATAGGTACCCATTGCAAGTAGGGAAGACCTTGCAAGGTGACTGGTGGTGTAAACATCAATGCCTTAGTCTGCAAGGCTCCTCCAACAGACGTATCTAACTTCAGGTGCACCCCATGGGCTGTGTGTTAGGGAAGGATCTTCACTGGTGTGCTTGAGCCAGCACTAAAGTCTTGGAGGAGATGCCGGGCATGGTCACTCAGTCCTGTGCAATGACATTAGCATTTGGTGAAGGTGCCACTTCTCAGCTAAGATGTGGCACTTGGCTGCGCATCGTAGGATGGTCTGACTGAAATAAAGGGATTCTGTTTAGACCATCTTTGTAGTTTCAGTTTTCCTCTGGGGGGAGGACTGAAAGGGAACTTATTTAACTTCACAGTCAGGTAGGATGCTGTTAGTCATTGCATTGGCTAAGGCATGGTAAGGTAAAATATTTGCGTCGGCTCCAGCCCAAATTCCAGTGCCTAGGAGAGTGCTGATTTCCTGTAGGTCTTGTGTCATATGTGCTGGTCCCACATGGGCATCCTGGATCCCAGGCATCTCTGATAGGCCTGGACACCTGTCGAACCATGGGTAGCTGAACCACGCTGCTAGTACCTGTTCAGCTAAATGTATGTCTCTTACCCTATGGGGTGGAATACAATATTCATCTTAATACTGCTCACACAAGGGATTTCCTTAATTGAACTAAGCTAGTCTGTCTACCTGAGCTTCATGGATCTAACCCTGACTGCAGAGAGCTGCAGATGAAACAGAAGGGTGAGCAATGTTGGTTTAGTGGGAAAAACAGCTCCTTATGGGTTTTCTACACCATTCCTGAGAGTGTGGGCGTTCTCTGGCTCCAGGCAAAACTCCACCAGTTTCTCCAGCATAGTGACTTTAGCCACTGTTTAGATCAGGACTGTCTTGGAGAAAGGGCCCTTCTTGCAGCACCAAACAGACTGGAGCACACCACCTGACCGTGCTCTTCTCCCAGTGCCCTGGTTTTCTAGGGAAAGTCAGTACACTATCAGCAATACAGGGAGCCCCAGAGTTGCTGCATCAGTAGTGTTTTAAGAGCTGGTGGGTATTAAAAATTAGAATCTTTCTCTTGCTAATGCTGGGGAAACTGAGGCATTGGGGATCAATCATTGATAAGTGCTGCTCATCCCAGTCTCTCTTGTTCCAGTCAGCTGCAGCTCAGAGCTTTGAGTTACTCTGATACTCCACAGCTTTGATTCCTGGTTCCTTCCCTCTGCTCACACATCCCTCTTCGGCCCTGCAGACACAGTGAGACACAGCAGGATTTACCAGGAAGCCTGAATCTTTGTCAGAGTGATAATTCCTGGTGTTGGGAGGCAAACTGGGGACTTGTGTCAAGGGGCCTTCATTTATTCTATGCATTGACTTGACTGCATAGTCAGGTGGGATTGTGACCAAACCTGATGGCTGGCAATTAGCTTTAACTGAAGGTGAAATAATAATCCTAAAAGATAAACTGAGGCAAACGTGATGAGATGCATTACGCTGGGAGGTTACTTGCCTGCAAGAGCTGATATTCTTTTGCTTGAGGTGGGAGATCTAGGAAAGGCAACTGACTTAAGAGCGTCCTTATGCCTTCAACTGTAATCTTTTAGTATGACACCTTCATGTGTCAGTGAGTCTGGAAAGTCAATTTATGACAAGCTCAAAAGATTTAAACTCCAGGTTCAGCCTAGGCTGCCACCATGTCCAGCTTCATTATGAGGGACCAAGAAACCAGGGCTAAACATGAGGCTGTTGAGGTCCTGCATACTGAATGTCTGCATCTTCCAAAATAAATTTCTGTGCGAGGTGTGCTGTTCTGGTAGTTTTTCCTTAAGAGTAGAGTACTAGCAGTTCTTATAATTTTAGTAAGAGCTTCCTGATGCCTGGTACTTTCCTTAAAGCTCTTGATCTTGGACTCAAGCTATTTTGTGATAATCGCTACTTTCATACATAAAAACCTCACATAATTGCCAAGACAGCCTTTCCAATGTGACCTGCCTGCGTTCAAATGGGTGAAAAACAAGAGAAGAAAAGGACACAGACTTTCCAACTTTATGAATTAAGATGTGTGTAGCTATAACTGAACGAGGCCTGTCTCAGCTGCTGTAATAGCTCTCTAAATTCTGAAGAACTCTTCCTCTCGACAGAAGTCTACAAGCAGATCTGTGCAGCCAAAGAGAGAGATTGCTCTCTTTCATGGAGCATTTAACTTTCTCTTTTCTTTTGCTTTTTGAATGTAGAATTGCATTTTACTTCATTCACTTGGAAATCCTCTTTTTTAAAATGAGGATCTATTCAAAAGAAGATAAAAGATGCTGTGAGATATATCAAAGAATCATAGAATGTGCTGAGTTGGAAGGGACCCACAAGGACCATCAAGTCCAACTCCTGTCCCTGCACAGGACAACCCCAAATTCACACCATGTCTCTGAGGGCGTTGTCCAAGTCCTTCTTGAACATCGCCAGGCTGGGTGCCGTGACTGCCTCCCTGGGGAGCCTGTTCCAGTGCTCAACCACCCTCTGGGGGAAGAACCTGCTCCTAATATCCAACCTAACCCTCCCCTGGCACATCTTCCTGCCATTCCCTCGGGTCCTGGCCTTGGTCACCAGAGAGAAGAGATCAGCGCCTGCCCCTCCTCCTCCTCCCCTTGTGAGGAAGCTGCAGACCGCGATGAGCTCTGCCCTCAGCCTCCTCTTCTCCAGGCTGAACAAACCAAGTGACTTTAGCCACTCCTCGTATGGTTTCTATAAGTGTTTTTAACTGCAACCAATTTAAATGAATAACTGAAGAAGAGATATGGTACAAAGTTACTAAGGCCATGTGTCCCTTCTATGAAATATGGTACAAAGATAATAAGGGCATGTGTCCGGACTATGAAATAAGGGGACCACAAAGTGACAAGAAAGCCCTTAGGAGCCTGAGACTTTTATTTTTATGTGTAGGTTGCACTCTTTCCAGTGCATTCTTATTATGGGCAGGGAAAAAGGTACAGCTCTTGAATGAAGTCTTAGCATCCTGGATTAGCACCAGGGGCTCTTTATTGCAAAGGTAGGTTGAGAGAAGCATCTGGGAGGGAATCTGTGATTTGATTTTGAATACTGGTGTCTCCAAGATTTGGGGAATTTACGTCAGGACTTAGTCTAAGTGATAACGGAACACTTATGAGACAACTTCTACCTGACATGATAAGAAGAAGAGATCCCTCCACAGGCTGAAGCATTAGTGGAGAAAAACATGGCAAACAAGCCCACAAACCTGTTTCCCAGTCGAAAAGCTCCAGGGACGTAAATAATCTCTCAGCCACCATTAATGTTTCCCTGAAAGAGAGAGGCATTTAGGAGGGAGCGAGGTTTGCAACAATGAAATGCCAATGGTGATGTTAAAGAGGAAACAAATGTTCCCAATCGATGCTCTGAGAAGAGAGCTGCAATAGATCTAAGCAGCTTGGCTCTGTGTCTGCACAGGGATTTCCCCCCCCTCCGCGTCTCCTTTGTTGTTCATCATATTTCATTCCAGATGAATGTCTGCAGAGGTAGCCTGCTAAAAGTCAAGAGACATAAAGACCTCACGGGCTTTTCTTATGCTGCATATAATTGCCATGCTCACTGTCAATCGCAGGTTTTATGGCTAGTCTGAGGTAAGACATTGGTTCCTACAAGAGCACCAGGGGTGACAATTATCACTCTTCAGACCCTCAAATGCCAACAGGCTGATGGATAAATCAAAGTAGAAAAATAACTCATTTCAACAAGTCATTACCATAGCATGCTATTATTACTGCTGTAGAGGGAAAGCAGGAGACGTGGAGGAACTCTACAGAGCAGCTTTGGAACGGCAGTAGTATCTCTTGCACCTGAAGCTCTCACAGGGGCAGAAATGCCTTTGCATGGTTCTGGTTCCTTGATCTTCTTTCTCGTGCCCTATCTGCGAGCCCAGACTTTCTCAGCCTTCTGCAACCACTGGAGCAACCTACTTAGGGACTTGCAAGCCCTAATCCGCAAATGGCTGTCTCAGTAAATTAGCTCTGTTACAGGGCTAGTCAAACAGCAACAGTTTACCTACGTGACAGCTCTGGAGCTCTCCTACATTTTTGTGGACTGTGTTTGATTCTGCAGTTGGCTGACACATCCAAAGTTTTCAGTCACCTGCTGTCTTGAACTTTTGTTCAAGTATGAAAGCACCTGTCAAAAGAAAGACTGAACTTGGAGTTTCCTACGTTTGCTCAGCATGTGCTGACCTCAGGCTTAGGATACTCTAAACCAGAGCCTTGAAATTGTTACTGCTTGAGCTGCCCCATTGTGAGTGAGCAATTAAGTTGTCATTACTGCAAGGACTTAGAGCCCCATCCCACCTATGGGGTGAACTGCGGAGAGTATAGCCCAAGGGATGTTAATTCATCATTTATATCAAGTGCAAGTACGAAGTAATTAAGAGAGTTATAGGCTGTTGGCTCCCTGCTATTCTGCTCTGAGTGTTGTTTCACCTATGGCCACAAATTCAGTTTTTCCCAGTATTTTTCCATTATGCACCTGAGAATTTTGGATAATCCTTCCCACACCCTTACTGCTGTGCACCTCACACATCCAACTGGCTAAAGCACATAAACTGCTATGGCCAACAGCATACCAGGAGCAACGCACAGTATCCAAGTAGTCTTTGAGTCCCTGACTAGCCTTGCAAAGTACCTGTGGCAGGGAAAAAGCTGCTCAGTTCACATTAAAACCATTCAGAATTGAAAGAGTTTATTGATTTATTAACAACATCTAATTAACTGGCAGTAAGTGAACCTCACATTCAAGACCGATATCAGCAACATAACAGATAAACTGCAATATGAGACATGCATGAAAATGTTAATAAATTTTTGGGAGGCCACTATAAGGTCTCCCTGGACCCTTCTCTTCCCTCAGCTAAACAACCCCAGCTCTCAGCCTGTCCTCATTGGGGAGGTGTTCCATCCCTCTGATAATCTTTATGACCCTCCTCTGGACCCACTCCAACAGGTCCATGTCTTTCTTATGCTGGGGACCTGAGAGCTGGATGCAGTGCTCCAGGTGTGGTCTCACGCGAGTGGAGTAGAGGGGCAGAATCACCTCCCTTGACCTGCTGGCCACCCTTTTGATACAGCCCGGGATACAGTTGGCCTTCTGGGCTGCAAGTGCACGTTGTTGGCTCATGTCCAGTTTTTCATCCACCAGTACCCCCAAGTCCTTCTCCATGGGGCTGCTCTCAATCCACTCATCACCCAACATGTATACGTGTTTGGGATGTAGGTGCACTGCCTTTTATGCGTACCCTTAACAATTCATACAAGACATTAATCTACGTGCCTGTGGGAAAGCACCCTTTGAAGTCCTATACACATGCTCAATACGTGGGTTCCCCCCATTTTGCACCCCATGCTCTCATGGCTCTCCCACACTTATGGCGTCCCATGGGACAACGTTGTGTCTGGCCTAGCCTCAGGTTGTGATGCTGGTGGGGTGACTCCTGGCAGAGCCAAACCAGGTTTTGAACACTCCTGTTTCCACTCCAAGGTCTCCCCCTGCTCCTGCAAATTCTCATGGTTCTTCTTAAATTGACTCATTTTGTCTTTCAAAGGTCCTGTTATTGCCAAGGTAGGGTTTTATCTGGCTGATGGTCAGCTTCCCGATTTTATTATGGCCAAACTTCCTTTCAGACATATTTGTGTGCTGAACCCAGGCATGCTGGTTGTACTCACATTCCCATCATAATGTTTGTTGCTATTCAGGCCATTTGACAGGGGCAGGCATATGAGCTCCCCCAGAGTACCCGCAGAGCTTAGTCAAGTGAGAACAACCTTCATGTGTATTCATAGGTGATTAAGTGGTCAGAGCATCCCACTCTGTAATCCCTCAGCATCTAAGTTGGTCAGGAAAAGCATTTCAGTTTTGTCCTGAAAAAGCATGAACTTCTTCCCTTGTGCCAAGCCTGCAGGCAACAGAGTTGCTTGCAAAATCTTCCTCTGACCTCTCTGAATAACCCTAAAGGAGCTTGTTTAGGTTTTCATGCTCTTTGGAGTGAAGCCTCCACATACAAATTTTATGGGATTAGTTTTGGAAAACAGGGTGCAGATGCTGTCTGGAAAGAAAAGCAAAGACAGAAAGGGGAGAAAGGGTGTTTGTGGGGAAAGCCAGTTACAAGGAAGAAGTTACAAGGTTGGCTCAAGGTCACAAGGCTGCCAAGATCCACACAGCCCACTGGGCTGTGCAGCTAAGGTGGGACAGACTTTCTGGTGAACATCATGTGGGTGAGTGGCATTGCAAAACCATACTCCACCAGGCTAATTCTCATGTATGTGCTTCCTATGTGGTCCACTGGAATAGCCTTTGGTGTGAATTCAGGATAGGGTTCAAATAAGGAGTGGAAAGGACAAAACTCCTGGCTGCTCCAAGCCTCCTGAGATGCAAACTCACCCTGCCCAGTGCTGGGATACTACTGGTAATCTGTGAAGTCCAAGGCACTGCTCTAGCCTCACTTACACATAGGGGTTTTTCAGCCCCCACATTCTCCAGGCTCAGCTGGTCTCCCAGAGAGAGCTATCCCTGCTTGGACTGACCCTAACCCCCATGTCTTCTTCCTCAGCCAGCACCTGCCTGAGGCTTCAGCAAAGCCAGTGAAGAACAGTTCCTCCAATAAAGACCTGGTTTATGGGTGTGCTGCTTTGCCTCTACTCATCCCTCTTTGCAGGCTTTGTTAAAACCAGCCCATTAAAAAATAAAATAAAAGAGATGACTTCCAAATTAGATAATAAAGCTGGAGCCAATTGGGCCGTTAGTGGCTATGAATTTTTTATGCCTGTGCCGTTGACATGATTGAGCAAGATGGGGAGGGGAGGGAAACAGGAGCATTTTGCTGGAGGTCTGAGCTCTCCATTGGATTTAATGCAATGGTAGAGGCAGTACAAGAAAACAGAGCTTCAGGGAGAGTGCAGATCCGTGCTCTAGTCATCAAAAAAGAAACAAGGGAACAAGGAACAGTCACATACCTTTCAGTACACATGCTGCTGATTGCAGGTAAGACCTAGGGCAGTAAGCAATCAGACTTCAGTGGTTTCCAGCTTGCATTATAAATTAGGGGTTGCATATAAGAGGTACATCAATTTTTTTTCTTGCTTCTTTCTTTGCTCTTGTTCAGGTGATAAACTGGAATAGGGGAGGCAGGATAAACACTTTCTTGGGTTAAATGAACACAAAATAATCAACTTTTGTTGAAACAAATCTTCATCTTGGGTTGAGTGAAACAGTTATGCAACCTGGATCAAAAGCTTTTTGCCTTCTAATGGTTTGTTGTTTGGGCTAAATTTCTGAATTAAATATTAAGTATGAAGAAATACAAAATATCACATTACTATTGAAATTTTTCTTTCCAGCTGAGGAATTCAGCTGTTAAATGGACCTGAATTGTTTTGGTCCAACAGTTCTGAAGAGCAGAAGTACTTAAGCACACATTTTCCCTGTGCCAATTTGCTGCCTTTTCTTGGACTCATACTATTGCTGCCCTGCTGGTATCTGTGAAGTTACTCATGGTGTGGTTTCTTTGTGTAGATAAACATAGCCAATAATCTACAGTAACACCAGATAGGAGGTAAAATGCAGTAGTTCCTATACACACACTTTTACTTTGGAATAAGAGGGTTCTTTGCCCATCTTGGTCATGTGTCCACCTTCCCTTCCCAGCTCATGTTCAGCTCAATGCACAGCATTATACTAACCTGCTAAAAAAGCACTCCTTCACAATAGTCTAGGAATGATTATGCAAACTGTTCAAGCAGGTGTGCATTGCCCTGGCTGGGTCTGAGCCAGCTGTGAACTGGAAGTAATGTGGCTATGGTTTGCATGGTGCTAAGTCTGTGAAGTCCCAAAGGGAAGCTGTCTACTCAACTTTTATTCCAGACCATAGCAGTCCATGCAAACCAGAGAGGAGAAACGGGCTTGCTCTGTTTCACTCTTGATTTACTGGCTACATGTTTTGACCTTGTTTTCCACTGAATCTGCTGTTTCAGGCTGCGTCATCCTATAATGACTTTCATACATCTACCACAGTTAGATACGTTCTGCTTTTCTTATCGCAGAGATGGATACTATTTTAGGCATAAGTCACAGCCACTGTTCAACTGCAACATTCAGCACTGCAAGCAAGGAGAAAATACAAAATCCACATGCAAACAGAAACGTAGAACTGGAAACAGGTAAGATTGTTTCCCTTCTACTTCATTAATTGCTTAATCAGGAGATGATCTTCATAACATTTAGGTCTGCAGAAGTGAAATTGGAAATGTGTCATACCGCACTTCTAGACACATCTTCAGAGTTGTTGGCCTTCTCCTCCATTTGCAAAGCAAATGAACTAGGAGCTGTTTTACTGTACTAAGACGGTATAGAAATGAATCCTCAACATACACCAAAATGCATACAGATGGATGAGCAAATGCAGACCTACCTAGGATTGCATCCAGCCCTCAGCACGTATGAATGATCTTGCTTCACCCCCAACAAAGGAGCCTTTTTCAAGATGAGTAGGTTTAAGAAGCAGGAGGGGTCTGCAGAGGTTGAGAAGCCCTAAGCTATTCTGATCTCTTGTTAATTCATTGCAGAGATCCTCTGTTATTTATTACCACATAGACTTGAGGTAACTTAATTGAAGTACCTCTTCATTCTCTATTATTTTGGGAGGACCACAAGGTCTTATCTACCTTAAGCAGGAGTCTGTGGTGACTTAGATCATTAAGCAGAGATGGATTTTATATGTAAAAAAGCCATGTCTCACATCATTAGCATTTAAGTCACCCTTCTGCACTCTATTTCCCCTAAATAAAAGTATTTGAAAACCTGCAACAATAAGGATAAGCTGCACTGAAGCCTCACTAGGCATGATTAGAGGTTAGCAAGGATAGGAAGAGGAAAGGAATTACACCTGCTTTAGAAATTAATTACACAACACCCTGATTTCTTCACTCTGCCACCAATATTGCTTGTTCTCAGCAAACATGAAGCTCCTCCAGATCGGCGGTAGCAGGTACTCAGAAGCAGATAGGGACACAAGGCCTGTGGAGCACAGGTGTCGCTCATGCAAACGTAGTGAGACTCTGGTAACTCTTTGTAGAAGAATCATACAATTACTGAGGTCAGGAGGGACTTCAGAGGTGTCTGGTCAAACTCCATACACAAAGCAAGTCTAACTGAAGCTAGATCCAAATTCAGAATTAGAACATGTTGTTCAGGGACTTGTCCAGTCAAGTTTTTAATATCTCCAAAGATTAAAATCTCACAATTTTTTCTGCTGTTTCATTTTTTCTCTGTGTGAACAAACCCACATCTCATGAACAATGTTACCCTGAGAATGTAATTGCTCTCGGAAGTTCTTGGTCACTGTAGTGAAGGATATAGTGATACTGAGAATAGTTGGATGTGTAGGTGAAAGAAGCCTGAGGAGCTGGGATGATACAACCCTGTAGCCTTCGGTCCTAATATAGTCCCAATTAAGATTATTTAATTCTTCCCTCTGCTTCTTCAGTATTAACTATTCAAAATGCTGCTAGATGGCTTATATCATAGAAGAACCTGGATTTTGAGTGCCCACCCTGAACAGCTTCAATCTTCTTTGACTAACAGATCCCACTGAACTCCATGTCTTCAGGATCAATTGCAGAAGCTGGTTCTACTCTGCATGGCAGCAATGGCGTTAAGTTTGGATTTGAGATCAAATTAATTTCATTTGAGATCTAGGTCACCTGGACTGACCACAAGGTTATTTTCATAGTAATTTAACCATGATTTTACAGGGGTGAGTTGATAGGTGTAACCTCCTCTTCTGTACTAGCAGCTGAAGGCCTGAGGGACATCCTGAGGTTTAGAAGTCTCTGATCAGGCAATCAAATTCCTCTCCAAACACGAGGTCTTCAAATACCTACGTGAAGGAGATAATTTCTGCAAGACATGCAAGAAACAGTGCCTGGATGCAGAAACAAGAGCAGAAAAAAAGCATACATTTAATTTAATTAGCTGCCAGACCCACTTGTCACAGGAGGAAAGAAACTTTCCACCTAGAAAGCTCTTAAAAAAGAAAAGGTTTTAAAAAAATCAGCTTTTTTTCTTATCTACTATTTTAGAGATGAGACAGAAAATATTTGTTGAAACATGATTTATACAGAATGATGACCTTGATCATCAATAACGCCCTCTCTGGACCTCAGCCACTTTACCTGATCATTATCATGAAATAGCCATGGCTCACCCAATTACTTCAGTGTGAACAACCCAGAAGCAAAGCTTTCTTCAGAGTTTGAGACCAGAACTCAATGGGAGATACAGCCCTGCAGCAGACCCCCCCTGGGCTTTCTCACAACATTTGTTTCATCTTACATTTCACTTTGCAGCAAAGGATGTTTTAGTAAACTGAAAGTTGTGTTTATCGGCTGGCAGAATAGATTATCCAACCTGTCTGAAAGATAAAATGTGAAAAAGGACAACAGGAGAGAAAGAGATGGGCTCTTTTATATGGGTCTGTTCTCTCCAAAATCTAAGTTGCCCAAACTATACTCCAGGCAAGTTACTTTACCATTTCAAAAGCATGCTCAAAAATACTACTTTGCAATTAATAACCAAATTGCATTGATATTCCAGTGCCAACTTTTAAATAATTACAGGGTAGCAGAACATAATGAAAATTAACTGCAGTTCCTGAGGCAGCTGAGACCCTGAGGACTAATATTGTGCAATTATCGGAAGGTAAATATTCACTCAGACTTACCCTGTGCTCACAGTGAAAAGAGCAAGACAGACCTGAAGAGCATTCCGGATGACAAGGAAGACCGATGATTAATTAACATCAAGGGCAGATTTACTGGGGAGTTGGAGAGCCTGTAATCCATCCACCCATTTCACATCGTCACCACCCAGTGGGCATATGCTGCTGGTCATAGGGGAAAGGGTTTCCTTTAGGAATGTGATGGAACAATTTGTTTTAACATTAAGAAAGTGTCAATATATCAGTATTTCTTCTTAGTTCATTTCCCCTTTTTTTTTTAGGTTTCTCATTAGTTTTTCATATTAGATTTCTCATATTAGGTTGATTTCTCAACCGCTGTCTTCTTTAATGTGGCCACCTTCACAACTAAGACATCTATCCCTTTCTGCCTTTTAAAAATGGAAACTGAGGCACTCAGACTGTGTCTGCACAGCATAACAAAGCAGGAAGCCTCCTGGATGTGGCAATGTCTCCATCGTGTGCTTGGTTTTCTTTTGCATGGCAAGAATGGATGCAGAGAGCAAATCCAAAATCCTGGAATCCATTACAACACAGGTGCAAAATACACCCAAGACATTAGACATGGAAACTGGGAAGACCTTCTCGATCCAACACTATGTTGGGTCTGAAAGACTTCAGGGGTGAAGGTTTACTTAGATAAAATTTTGGTAGATGTCATGCTGTTTAAAGTGGTCTAACAATCCTATAGTAATTCAGAGCTCTTTTATAGGGCTCCTCTGTGCACAGCCATGGGGGGAGCATGGCTGCTGAGGATGTCAGTAAAAAAAGGACAAAGAGTCGGCTAGAGCTTGGAACTGCTGAGGACCTTCCTTCTGACAAGTCTAATTGCCAAGGAGAAAGGGAGAATGACTGTACCTTCTCCAGGTGGGGAAGTGGTAGACAAAGACCTGCAGACATTTCTCCAAGAGGAGCCTATGGATGTTGAGGCCAGAAGTAAGAATCACTGAATGGTTTAGGTTGGAAAAAACTCTTAAGATCATTAAGACCAACTGTTAACCCAGCACTGCCAAGTCCACCACTAAACCATGTCACTAAGCACCATGTCTACATGACTTTTAAATACCTCCAGGAATGGTGACTCCACCACTCCCTGGGCAACCTGGTCCAATGCTTGACAACACTTTCGATGAAGACATTTTTCCTAATACACAAACTAAACCTCCCCTGGTGCAACATGAGGCCATTTCCTCTTGTCCTATCATTTGTTACTTTGGAAAAGGGACTGACATTCCCCTTGCTACAACCTCCTTTCANGCTGTCAGCCAGCACCCCCAGGTCCTTCTCCGCCGGGCAGCTTTCCAGCCACCCTTCCCCAAGCCTGGAGCGTTGCCTGGGGTTGTTGTGACCCAAGTGCTGGACTTGCACTAAGCTTTATTGAACCTCATACAATTGGCCTTAACCCATCGGTCCACCCTGTCCAGATCCCTCTGTAGAACCTTCCTACCTTCGAGCAGATCAACAGTCCTGCCCAACTTGGTGTCATCTGCAAACTTACTGAGGGTGCACTCAGTCCCCTCATCCAGGTCATCTCATCAATACTTATAAGTGTCTGAAGGGTGGATGTCAGGAAGATGGGGCCAGACTTTTCAGTGGATCCCAAAAACAGGACAAGGGGCAACAGGCACAAGCTGGAACACGGGAAGTTCCACTGAAATATGAGAAAAAAACTTTGCTGTGCGGGTGCCAGAGCAGCGGCCCAGGCTGCCCAGAGAGGCTGTGGAGTCTCCTTCCCTGGAGCCATTCCCACCCCGCCTGGACGCGGTCCTGTGCCCCTGCTCTGGGTGTGCTGCTCACGCAGGGGGGTTGGACGAGGGGATCTCCTGAGGTCCCTTCCAACCCCAGCCATTCTGTGACTCTGTGATTCTGTTATTCTTGCCCTTGCCCACCATAAAGATTTTCAATTTCCTCCTTGCCCACCCCTGTAAGCGAAAATCAATAGGAAAGAAAATAACCAAGACTTTTTATTTTTATTTAATGTAATTGTCCAGTTTAGAAGCATGCTAACTTGACAGGAAGTAGAATATCTTTTGCTTCTGTTTATTAGACATTGAATCAAGACATAGAAAGGGAAACATGTATTGATCATCTGACCTAAATTGCAATTGACTGCAGTCTATTATTACAGTGTGTCTACAATTAACCCAGGCTACTTATTCCCCAAAGGTTTCTGTATCTGTAATATAGATACAGTTCTATATCTATATCAGAGATATGACTTCAACATCATGCCCAGACTGGCTCCCCAAACTGATTTCTGCTGATAAGCATTAATAACTTTCTGAATACTTTTTTTTTTCAGAGCAGTCTGCTGGCTTCTTACCTTCCTATTCCTTTTAAAGGACACATACACATACTTAAAGACAACGGGTTTTGGGAAAGCATCCTGCCATGCATGAATGTATTTAAACTCATGTTGAAAAGAAGGGGCTTCATCATAAATTCTGTACAGCCCCTCAGATCCCAGGGGCTTCATGAGCAATTTAAATTGCTTCTCTTTCCAGTCCCCTTCATGTTCTCATCGCAAATGTTATTTGCTTTTTCATAATCTGAATTTGATAGTTACAGTGATTTCTGGCCTTGTACCACACAGATTCATCTATCTTCATCTTAATATGTAATATGTGATATATTCCCAAAGGTTAATATTCACATCTATTTTTGATACTCGTAAATTATCATAGTTGCAGAGATTACAGCCTAATACTTCTTTTTACTAAATAACACCCATACTGCACTTCCCTCTCTCTAAAGTGTTTTAAAGTATCAATGATATTATTGCTGAAAAAGATGCCTTTTTTTCCCTGGAATAATTTTCATTATCTAAAGACATACTTTCAATATTCATTGCATGTAACATGTTAGCCATGATGTCGAATTTTATATATATAGTTTATTACTCAGCCATTATTTATCCTTGTGGGCAACTTGAAGTTTCAGCCAGTGTCTGGTCCCTGGTACACAATTGAGACAGAGGTGGAATGGAAACAACGTGGAAGGCAGTTTTCTCAGATCTGTGGTTGGCATTTTTTCATGTAATAGCTCCTATTTTAGAAAGACCTCTCCTATTGTGATCTAGGTCCTCACGACAGGGTCGGGAGACACATTCACTTTTGTTAATTAGTTTATTTTCTTTTCCAGAAACAGCAGGAACAAAAAATAGC
>VZTV01114727.1:250-13894 GCA_013400875.1 Anhinga rufa | reverse complement strand
TATATTCTTAGGGAAATAATGGCAAATTTTCAGCTAGGGCACTAGCAACCCTGAACAGTTTTACACAAAATACACTAGAATTCACTTGATTGGTTTGAATGAAACAGGAGGACTACTTAACTGGAATGATTGCTAAAGGAATCACTAAAAATGCTATGTGAAGAATGAATTGCATGCCATGTGTTCTCAGCTCTAGTAAATGTGAATAAAGCTATGGTTTAATTGATGATTGGTCTTCAGTGCCTGTCAACCAAGATAAATGTGCTGAGTCAATAAAATAAATGAAAACTCAGTGCAAAAAAAAAACCAAAACCAAAGAAAAACCAACCCCAAAATGGTTATTGGATTGAAAAACACTGCATTTGTTTGAACTGTATAATTACAGGAAAACTTAACATTTTAAAGAAGTTGATAAGTCTGCTTCAATTAAAGCAAAGAATAGTATCTTCTTGAAGTTTGTAGCCTGTTTTAAAACTTAAGGAAAACAGTGTCTTAACAGCGTTGCTCTTAACTGAGCTCATACAAAGTGTTTCTATTCAGTGGATTCTGTGAATTAGTGGTTAGTTGCATGTAATGTTAAGCCAAGAAACCTCCTACGTAGGTTTCTTAGTTATTGAGAACATGTAAATTATTAAATCAGAATTGCACATTACTGTTGGTAGACTTGCTCTTTCCAGTAATATATCAGCAGTCTCTTTGCCAACGCTTCTGTCACTTCCTGCATTCAGTGGATATTGCATTATATGTTAGCTCTTCACATTAACTTTTGAGATTGCTCACTGTCAGATTCATCAGGGTGTACTATATATACATTCCATGCTCAGCAGAGTAACACAACATCCTTATCATGGTTGAGTAGTTAGCGTTCTTGGCGTTTCATTAAACTTTTTCCAAATGTTTTGGTATTGGTCTTCTGACTCTTATGATTATGATATTTGTAACAGCTATTTCGTACAGAACTGTACAACTTTGTCTTTATCCTGGGTAAGGGAAGAATGTGCACTTTATCCAAATATTCCTAGCATCTTGGGAATAATTAGATACCTTGAAATTGATTTCCGAGGCATGTGAAAGCAAAGCTTATATGAGGGGTGAGGGGAGTAGNTCAGCTGATACTCCATGCAGGCAAAAAGGTTCATTATTAGAGACTGTGCGTCAAAGGAGAGAAACCTCTTAAGTCTCGTGTGAGACAAACAAATGATGCAATAAATATTTCCATTGCAGTTTAGCATAATAAATTCATTGTTCAAAGCAAAGTGGCATTGTTTTATTAAGGACAACTTTTTTTAAAAAAGTTTATATAGGTCTTCATGGTGATCAATACAAAGAAAAGCAGTTACAATTCTGTTACAGGTGGATATTTCTAAAAGAAAAATCAATAAATGCGATCCACTGAAGTTAAATGGAAGGTGTTCTTAAATTTGTCTTTTAGGCTTTCTGTGAAACTCTGGAGGAAACAAATTACCGTCTACAAAAAGAACTGCTTGAAAAACAAAGGGAGGTTGAATCGCTGAAGAAATTGTTAAGTGAAAAGCAGCTTCATATAGATGCTATTGAAAGAAGAATTAGGTATGTATAAATTTTATGGGTTTTAGAAGTGTCTTTCCATGAAGGCATTTTCTCTGTAAAGTCACAAGCACTAGCTTTAAATGTATTTTGGAAAAAATTTTCCCCACTTAACCACACACAGCGCGATGTTTTTGGTAGGCTCTTTCCTGTATGCTGGCTAACAAGCTGTTGTTTAGTACAAATGACTGAGAAAGTGATGTCCCATCTTTTTCCCTCTAAAGTAACTGGGATTATGTTTCCTAATCCTTTAATTCCTGTAAAGATAAGGCAAAGATTCTCTTCTGCTTTTGAAATGTTGGATAAGTGAAATGTCCTGCTACAGATGAGAGCAGTGGAAAAATTGCTTTATGTTATAGAATTCCACCTGTACTCAAAGCTTTGACAGAACAGAGTGATCAAGCAGATATATGTCTGTGTTAATGTCTTTAACTTTGTTCTGAATTGCCTAAAATGATGCTGCAGATCGTCCATTTAAATCTAAGGAAAAAAATGGTGGAGTCTTACAATAAAACTTTATGGTGTCCATCTGCTGAATTTTGTAGCAGGCCCAGGGGAGTTGATGTTGGGCTATTCAGTGTCCCAATAGACCCGCCGAGTCAGTAATGTGAGCTTTCTTTAGCAAAGGAGTAAATTCCCATAGTCCCTTTAGAAGTTACTTTAATACTGCTTGGGTTGTTGAGTCTAGCATATCCAGGTTGACTAACAAATCACATCTTTAGATAAAAGGTTTAAGTGGACTACATTTGGAAAATGATTTAAATGAAATTGTTGTGGCTTATTGAAAATTCTGATTTGAACACCATATTCAGTTTGTCACTTACTCCTGAAGGCAAGTAATTATATTTGAAAGATGCGTTCCCTGTTTCACGAGAAAGTTCTGACTACTGCTGGCTTAAACAGTGAAATAGCCAATAAAAGTAAATAACTTGTATTTAGCTAAATCATCATGATAGGAAATTCTGTGTGACTGAAAATAAAATAAGAAGGCATGAGTAGCAAAAAGGGATTTAGTGCTTTCCCTGAAGATAGATTTATTTTTTTTAACACAAACACCTTGCCAGTTTCCCAGACACTTGAAATTATTGAAAGTTAGCCAAGTAGTGTCTGAAGTATTAATGGAAAATAACTCCTGTGATTTTTAGTGGTAAAAGTTACCAAGTAAATCCATGACTTGTTTGAGAAATTCAGCTTGTCTGATGAGAATTGAACCCAAAAGAAATGGTTCTGTCTTTGGCCTTGTTGAAGTGGAATTTTCATCTGGTGGCCCAACAAGAATTAAGCATCTTCTGCCTTTACGCTCTAAAGGCCAGGTACCTAAGACGTGTGTGAGGTAGGAGGGGACAATTGGACTTGTAGGCCTTTACATACCATGCTGGATTTGGACCATAGGCCAATAATCATGTTAGAGATATAGCTGAAGTATTAATTAAAATGCATGCACCAAAATAAAACTATAGAAACAATAGTAGTTAGAGTAATTTAAAAAGAGGGTGAAATATAGTAGTATTACTTTCAACCCAAAATTGTTCACAAGCTCTTCTTCCTGATTCAAGTGGCAGCTTTCAACACTAAATTGATATGCTCTCCCCACAGAGCAATACTCTGGAAACAAGTTTTTTTGATAATTTTACATTACCATATTCCCATTTGTAGCCAGGCTAGTCGGACTGCCAACTCAGGTTGCTGTTAAGAAAAAAAATTACTACCTGTCTCTTTACCGTTAATGGGAAAATGTATTGCTCTAAAACTTAATACGTGGCTCTAAAGTTACATGAGAAACTTGGGAAACTGTTGAAGAAATCTTATCATCCTGCCTGTCTTCCTTCTGACTACGTTTTAGTTATAATCCTTCTGCCATTTATGCAAGATGTGTGTGGCTTAGATCATCTGCTTGTAATTCCTTACCTTAAGTCATAATCACTCCTCTGGGACTTGAATTTTGTAAAGCTACTAAATTGTGATGCAACCAGAGGATAGAATTTAGTTTAGGAATAAGCAGCTGGAGCAAAGAAACTGTTTAAATAGCTATCCAGTGCAAGCCTTTCATCTCTAGTAATAAAAGAAATGGGGCATGTAGGAGTGAGATTGATAGGTTACCAGAAACTGCAAAGTTTAAAATGAAACAGCTCTTCAGTGATGAATGTTTGCTGTATGGATTGGTGGTACTCTGTTCTTATTTGTTGTAGGGATCTATCTTTAGGAAAAATGACTCGTCAAATGTCAGGAGAAGAAAGTGAGTGCAGTGGTGAGGTGGAGTCTTCTGCAGTAGAAGCAGACCAGGGTACTCTGGGTGAGGACAGCTGGTAAATACTATTATTTTACTTATAATATATTTTAGGGGTGTTTTTAAGTATGTTTTAAAATGTTTAGTCTTGCATAAATTCTGAACAGCTGAGGAATTAAGCATTTTAATGCACCTCTCTGTAGCTATCCTATGTTTTATAAAGGCCCTCAGGATAATTTTAGATCTGGAATAAGTGATAAGTTGGACAAGCTTTGTAAATGTTTTGTGGATTGCAGACATAAAGTGACTATGGAGAATCATATTAGTTTCCATTTGACAAAGCTTATTGATCTGTTGTAGCTCAGATAAAGAGAACCATGAGGCATGCTGGAGTGGCTCTTTGGCTGAAAACTCTGTACCAGAAATTGAAGTCGCTGAAGTAGCGTATACTGCTGATGAAGAAGAATAGATCAGTAGCAGCTGCTGTTACCTGGGAAAGGTTCATGTTTGGGACATACTTGGTGGGTAGGGGCACATAGTAGCTGTGAAGAATTTACAGCTAAGAGCAAGAATGCACATATTGAATGTTTACATAAATCCTTACAAATTATCATAAAAAATATACCCAGTGCTGCTTTGATTTTAGTTTTTATCTAGCATTTATATATTTAATATATGAAAGTCTAATAAGGGCTAAAATCAGCTAAAGTTTAGATAGTGTACATATACAACCTGGCTGACTTTCCTAGCGGAGTGACGAAAACTTCGCATTAAATCACCAAACACATCTAACTAGCATGTCGTATGTTGCCACTGATGTGACACATTTGATGTGTTTATGTTTGATATTTGTGTTTTCATATCCTTATAGCCATGAATTAATGCTTGTTGAAGTAAAAATGGACTCATCTTATGTTTAAGAGTGTAGAATGTGTTGGTTTTAAATTCTAAAGTTGAAGAATATTTCCCTGGAAATTTTAATGCAATGCAATAGGAAAACTTAGAGTACCAAGAGAAAAGTACTTACGAAATGGGATTATAGTTGGACATTTTAAAAAAAAAACAAACCAAAAACAAAAAAAACCCAAACAGAAAAAAAAAAACCTGGTCATTTTTGCTGAAGGAACTAATATGAGACCCCCAAAACACTGTGTATTTTCATCCCAAGATAGCATGCTGTAATACTTTTTTTTTTTTCGGTAATGCTGCTTTCAAAATATGGGATACCTTTGTTATATACCCATGTAACAATAAAATTGGTGAGTTTGCCTTTTACTCAGAACACTACCTCTTACCATCCTGCTAATACATTCATGTTTGTTTAGAAATATTCCAGATTATATGGAGATGATTGAAAGACTTGTAAAGAAGCCATATTTTTTCCTGCACAGTTCCTAACTAGATTGAATCTAGCTGCAATGTATTTTTGTTTCAATATATTGTACACATGGGGATATTGGTACCTATGTTCTATAGCCTATTTTTCAAAATGTATTAAGACAGGAGATGCACTTTATAATTAAGACTCCATTGTGCCAAGTTCAGTTGGCTAATTGGTTGAGGAAGGGGAGTTGCAGGGAGAGGATGATGTAGTGCCTTTTTGTATTTTACTTGTTCGTTACTGCAGAAGTTTGTTACAGTGCTCTGCATCAGCTCTGTGGAATCCTTGATGCAGCTTGTTTCTGTTCTTCCCTTATTTACTGAAAGTGCCTTGTTTTATTCTGCTTTTCCAATAGAAAGAACGCTGGTTTGTTTTAATCCTTTTTTTTTGCCCTACACCACCCACATCGTTGTTTAATGTTGTCAATATGCAGTGTCTTTGTGCTGGAGTTTTCAAAGGGAGCTTTGTACTTCAGGCTGTGCATACAATGACCTTCATGCAGAACTGTATAAACCTTCCTGGTGAAATAAAACTATGGACAAAACACCTGTCTCCTCTTTTTCCATTATAGGGGAAAAAAAAATTTCGATGCCTTGTCTAGCAAAAGGGTAAAAATACTATTAGAGAGATTTACCTCAGTGGTTTCCTACAGTTACTCAACTTTTGGTCTGAGTTCTGTTTGTACCAAAAATTGTCTGCATGAAAATGAATGAGAATTCTGTAATGAGATACCAGACAACTTACTGTACTTCTGTTGAAGATTAAAATAAAAAAGGAACTAAGCTCTTTTTAATTTATTTTCTACACAAATCCTCACAGATGTTGAGTGAAGTCAATAAGTTTTGCTACCTTACTGAAAATTCATGTAAACTTTTGTCAGGTGTCACATTTGAAAAGAAGGGAGAGGGAGAACTGTATATATTGAAATAGTATTAGGTAATGACTACAAATGTTTTAAAAGTCTTGAAAAAGGCCTTGGGTCATGCATGCTAGGAATTTCTAAAGAACTTCAGGTGAATCTGTAAATGTAGTTACTAGAGAAAGCATTATCACTCACAATTTAGTCAAGACCTGCTGGCCACAAAAGGAGTGTGGCCAGCAGGTCGAGAGGGGCAGGATGACCTCCCTACTCTACCCTGGTGAGGCTGCATTTGGAGTGCTGTGTCCAGTTCTGGGCCCCCCAGTTCAAGAAGGACAGGGAGCTGCTGGAGCAAGTCCAGAGGAGAGCCACAAGGATGATCAAGGGACTGGAGCATCTCCCTTATGAGGAAAGGCTGAGAGACCTGGGTTTGTTCAGCCTGGAGAAGAGAAGACAGGGGGGATCTCATCAATGTTTATAAGTATCTGAAGGGTGGGTGTCAGGAGGATGGGACTGGACTCTTTTCAGTGGTGCCTGATGACCGGACAAGGGGCAACGGGCACAAGTGGGAACACAGGAGGTTCCACTGAAATATGAGGAAAAACTTCTTTCCTGTGAGGGTGCCAGAGCAGTGGCACAGGCTGCCCAGAGAGGCTGTGGAGTCTCCTTCCCTGGAGGCATTCACACCCCGCCTGGACGCGGTCCTGTGCCCCCTGCTCTAGGTGTGCCTGCTCACGCAGGGGGGTTGGACAAGATGGTCTCTGGAGGACACTTCCAACCCCTGCCATTCTGTGAAGAGAGGGCAAAGGAATGGAAATTCTGTGCTCTGTCTTTAAGGTTTAGAAGATACTGTGCTGACGCAAAATATTTAGTATCACATGAATAGACAAGTTTTGTTTACGGGGACCTTGGTTTTTAATTAAGCTGAGCTGAAAAATGTGAATTTATTCAGCAGCCATGTGGTATCACTTGGCTTATATTGCTGGTTAATGCATGGTTACCCCCTAAGGGACATGCAAAATTTGAGGTTTACAACCCATAGTGGCCTTTAACATCCTGATAGAGGTGGTTTCCAAGTCTGTCCCATACTGAACTTTTTCTAGTGCGCTTGCTTCCATTCTGGCACTATATTCTACCCATTTCCTTCTCATTTCACTCACTGCTGCAATTTTAGTACAGGAGAAGCCCACTTTCAGTTATTTCATTCATGCAAATTTGACAGTGGAATTCTGAGCTCTTCCCAATGAGCAGAGGAGTATTCAAACTAGAATTGTAGCAGAGTATACTGATTACAAGAATTGCCACCAGTAGTGCTTTGTTCTTGTCTGTTGTAGTTAAATCATTCCAAAGGTAATTGTCTTAATAGTTCAGCCACTGATTTACAATGGTTTTTTTCCCCTTAGTTTTAGATTTTAATACATTGTACCCAACTTAATCTTACTGGGGTTTTGCTTTTTTTTTTCTACATACTACATCTTATATTTATTAATCCTGCAGGACTTTTTTTTTATCATCCAAAGCACTTGCAATCTACCCATGCAACTTCTCTGCTTTTGATTTGTATATTCCTAAATCAATTAAAGGCTTGAATCAAGAATGAGTCTGTACAGAGCTCCCACTTCATACCTTTCCCACTGTGACAACCATTAATTACTGTGACTACAATAGCCCCATTGAACCAGCTCAAGGAAGGGAGCAAATTCACCAATTTATAAAACTGCACCTGACGGCTGTGGGAGTAGCCTACACAGTGTGTTTTCCAGTAGGCCGCTGTCCTCATCTCTATGTCAAGCATCTCTTTGTTGCTCTGGGGGACCATAGTTGCGGAGAAAAGGGGCTCCTGTCCAGGTGGTATGTCTGCCCCACGTTGGTTTTACTGTGCGTCTCATTAGACCACTAAGTAGTTTGATTTTTCTCTCTGTGTTTTCTGTTCCTTTATTGAAAATTGGAAATTATTGTAGCTATGAAGCAGTAGCATTTATTCTGCCAGAAATTTGCATTTCTAATGGAAGTGATAACAAATGCAACTTCCCTATAGGAAGTTTTACATGGTTTTGCTTGTGGAGGTTTTTTTCCCCATGCTACAGCAGGCTCTAATACATGTTGGGGGAGGAGTTCTGAAGAGTTACGCGCTGAAGCTGCTGCTGCTGCTGCAATGAGGATTTTTTAAAAAACATCAGATAAGACAAATAAATAGTCATGGATCACTGAGGAAGGGAAGAATCCTGTAGGAAACACTCCCTTTATCGAATATCAGCTCTAGGGGTCTTTCTTCCTATCATTCCTTTCTATATTTCAGTTAAATCTTTGTCCCAGAGATCAGTGTTCAGATTCCTCGACAGGTCCAACATTCAAAACTAGATACGTACTTTTCCTATAAAATCCAGGGCTTGGTTTAGGGGATGCAGGGGTGACCAAACCAGATCCTCACTTCCACGTTTCTTCCTTTGAACCTGGAGTACTGATAACGCAGCTGTCTCCAAAAGATGTCTCTTCTGCACAGTTTGTATTCTGGGTGAGCAGCTGATGTACTGACCAGTGGGGGGTTTTGTTCTCCATTTTGATTTTTTATCTTCTTCTTTATCTTTTATCTTCATCACATTTTTAATGCATAGGATCTTCACTTCCTAACTGAAAGAAAAGACGAGAGAGGAAGTGGAAAAGGCAGAGGAGATAAGAGGGGTTGCCTTGTCCATAGTTTACACTTTAAGATATTTCCCCTTTGAAAGTGAAAACTGGTTCAATCATTTGCTAACCAGAATCGCTTCTCCACCAAAGGTTAGTTTCTGTGTTGTGAGTGGTTTAGGTTCTGTGTTATCTTAACCCATTCAGGAGCCTCCTTCTAGGGTTTCTTCTTCCATAGCGCTGGTGTTTCTTTGCAAGCCTCTGTTGTGCTAACCTTTTTCCTAGTCTTCTTTCAAAGGGCAACCTTTTGTATTTGGTCTTTCTCAGGTTGTGAATTGCAAGGAAAACAAACTGAGCTAGAGCTTTTGTTAAATGTTTTCAATCTTCTTCCAAAGTTTGGCGTATCTTTTGTTATCTGATGCAACCGTACTGTAGATTTAGAAGAGTGGAAAGGTGGGAAAAAGCAGCCCTTTATTCTAAACAAACAAACAAACAAGATTAACATATTCTTATCTTTTAATAGATATAAATGATAAACTTATGTCATCCCCACTTATGAGTGATAGTGACTGTTGGCCGTATCTATCCTGCTGTTGCTTTATAGATTATTCTCCAGTCTGACAGTTTGGTGAGTCCATTTCAGGCAGTTATACTGGAATAGGAAATGTTTCTCTAAATTTCTCCTTGGGTTGATGAATTCAGAACCATCCTGATGGCTGTTCCACAGTGAGAAGGCAGCTGTCACAAGATGTGTCTAAGCATAAAACCCCATGTGTCACATACAAAGCATCTCTTTTCTTCTGGTGGGCACATTTTAAAGCTCCAAACTGCAGTTTTATCCAGCATCATCAAAATAAACTGATACTAGCATTGAAGGACCCTGTTTAACAAGGGGCAGTCTGAGTTACGTTTATGCTGCCCAGAGCACAGGATGTGCTCAGGCAGGATGTTTCTGAAAGACGGGTGTTTTCACTATCATTTAGAGGTAACGGGAAGGCTGAAGGAGCCATGCAAATGGCCAAAGTTACTCAGTCCTCAAATGTAAACCTTTCGTCTCGCATGTAACCCAGATCCTTACCCTCTGCCTGTCCCTGTTTGTGTGGCTTGTGCCTCTTCTGTCTCATCAAGGATATCACAGGGGACCAGCCAGGGACCAGCCCAGGCTGGAGTTGTGGTATTGCTCGTAAAGCTCCCGAACTGCAAGTAGGGCAGCATGGTTCTGGAGAAAGAGAAGAGTTGGAAGTGGGAGTGGTAAACGTGAGTAATAATTTCAGTCCAGTCCTCAAAAGTGCTGTCACTGCTAGCCAGAGCTGAACCCTTCGGCTTCAGGAGGCAGGAACATGCATCATCAGAGACGAGATCACCCTCCACAGTGCAGAAACCATCAGCGTGGGTCTTGCCTGCTAGTGGGCATTGTGGCTCCTCTGATTAAAGCACTGGCCTAATAAATGGGATTCTGGGCTCAGCTCCCAGCGCGGGCTGAGTCTCATCTGTCTTAAGGGAAGTTAGCAGGTTCTGCACAACCCTTTGTTAAGACTTCAGGAGCAGTACTCTAACCTATGTTTTCATGGTTTTCAACACAATCTTCATGGAGATCTTTGCCCTTTTTACCCCCTTTAAGCTCTTCACGGAGATCTTAAATGCTTGCTGTTTCATACTCGGCACTCCTGTGACTCGAGGATCATCAAGGTGCTCTCCCAATAATGAATTTGTCCCCACTTTGTACCTGAGAGATAAGTATTGTATTTCCCTCTGCTTTGCAAATTGGGAAAATGAGGAAGGAAGCAGAAGCAATTACGTGATTCACCCTAATTGCACAGTAAGTCATTTGGTGTAGTCCTATGTTACTGCTGATCCCATAGACTTGTAAGTAGGTTAAAATTAGATGATTCGCTGATCCGGTGAGACTCCTGTCTGTACAATACAGGAACTGTGTCTTGGAATATATCAACTGTGTTTCAAGTAGGTTTAAATATCCTTGCTCATGAATTATTAGCTTCTTCTAGATTTTATAATATTCTTTTATTCTACCAGTTCAAACTGAAAACACTAGGATGTTTGCACTAATGTGATAAACAAGCCTCTGCTCTCTGAACCGCCTATGGATTAATGCTTTTCATCTAGAAGAAACCACAGCTGCCATGGCTGTTTTGTGGAAACGTTGAGGATGACTATGAAATGCTGCCCGTAAGTTTGTTCAGCAGTTCATGTGGGTTTGTCAAGCATTGCTCATCTGGCAAGTGCCTAATGGGAGAAGTTTGTGCATTGACCTTTCAAGATCTCATTACTTACTGCTTTGCATGCTTGAAAAATAAATAAATGAATAGACAGACAAATTTCGTTTAGGAAGCAGTTGCAACATGTGACAAACCTCCTACAGGATCTCTCCTCCCAGATTTCCTGTGGCTATTTCCTAGATGTTCTCAGCATTTCTGATAACCAGGTTATGGGGTGGATAGTTTGTGATGTGAAAGGGTCTCCCTTTCCCCCTCATTCTGTAGTATAAATATATATATAAAAGGGATATATAAATATCCCTGTTACAGGGATAAGAATAGGCATCAGACAAGAGATCTACCCTATTATGGCAGCTGCTTTGTACATCTAGAGAAAGTCTTGCCCTGAGAAGTTTATTTTTTGTGTGTTGATGTGCATTGTTAATTTAGAAATCTTACAGCACACACTCGGCACTCCTGTGACTCGAGGATCATCAAGGTGCTCTCCCAATAATGAATTTGTCCCCACTTTGTACCTGAGAGATAAGTATTGTATTTCCCTCTGCTTTGCAAATTGGGAAAATGAGGAAGGAAGCAATTACGTGATTCACCCTAATTGCACAGTAAGTCATTTGGTGTAGTCCTAGCGTTACTGCTGATCCCATAGACTTGTATAGCATAGTTTGTAGGATAATGTAAACCTGACAAAAACATGTGAGTCCTCTTAAATTTGAGTTGGGCAAGGGGATAATGACTTGCGTGGGAAGAGACAGATGAGAAAACTGTCCCATTCTATATAATCTTCTGAAAAACAATAAAATCAGCCATTCAGTAAAATGTTGATGTGCCTACAGAGGTGTTATTTCTGTTCACGTGTACAAGACGTACCTGGATAAGCCAGCTTCTCATGGAGATCACTGCTTTTTCATCTCACATCAGTCAGATCTGACTCAATCGTCCCTACTTCAATAGGCAATTAAAAAATAAGTTGAGACTGTTGCAAAATTAATGTGCAAAGTAATGTGTTATGAAGGAGTATTACACAATGAAAAAACAAGCTCAACCTTGCTGTGAGTTAATTTGAGAAACAGAACATGTTCAAATAGTTTTATGTATCTTTGCTGTCGGCACACTGTAGTCAACTACTGGCATCCTCTGAGAGATATGTGTTTCAGTTCTGAATCTAGAAAAACCATGGAAATGCCAACATCTTTCACTTCTCAAATAACGTGAGTTACACAAGACTCGTGATCACTGAAAGGTCAGAGCACAAGATCTCTTCTCTCAACAAAGAGGCTGCTCTGTTCTGCTCTGGTGAAGCAGCTGTTGGCTCAGATTTCAGTTTATTCAGACACAATATGTGCTCTAGACAGATTCTCAAGCTCCATAAATTAATGTCTCGACTACTTATCATTTTCCCCCATCATTTTCTTTCTCCTATTGTCTTCTTTGTGAAATAAAACCCTTTGTGTTCAACCACAAGTGTCCAACACAACATATAGATAAGATCTGTTGTCAGGTTAATGCTATTACAAACCTTTTCCAGAATTTCTTGGTCCACGCAGGAGGATTTTTTTCCTAGCTCAGGAAACTAAATCAGTTAGACACATTTGCTGACAGAGCTTGCAAAGCATTAGGAGCTGAAGGTGTGAGATGGTCTCTGCTACCCATGTTCAGCTAGTAACTTCTGAAACTTTGCATTAGCAGCCATAGGAGGTCACTAGTAACAGAATCCATCTCACCTGTGCATCCATATGCAGTTTCCACTGTATTTGTTTTTGTTTTAGCAGAAATTACCAGAGCCAAAAGCAGCATTTAGCATTTTTTTTTGACCTGCTCTTGCGACCAAATATTTGGCATGGCCACCATTTCTAGCCTAGCCAAGATACTCTAACAGCCTCTTGTGCAGAAGATCTGAAGGGCTTTTTCTCTCAAGCTCTTGCTTGTGCAGTGTAAAAAGTACATTTGCAAAGCATGGTGAAAGAATCAAAGTATTATCTATATGATTTATTCTCCTTGTTCTTGATATTGTCCTATTAGGGCTTCCTCTTTCCAGCCTATTATCTGCCTTCTGGAGGACATTTTGTAGTGCCTTACTTCAGGTACGAAGGAGGATTACGTGAGGTACTCCAGAGTATAGCAATACTTCTTAAAGTGTGGTAAAGCTTTTTCTGAAGAGTTCGGTAAGCGACCCTAGTTACACAATGACATTGCACTAGAACAACTAATGGGGCTGCAGAGTTTGTTCTTCAGTGGTCAGAGAGCCCAAACTCAATTCAGCCCTACAGTGTAGCCAGTCCTGAAAATGGGGCCAATCTGCTGATTGTGTCAGTTCAGACTGAATTTCCTTTGATGAATAAGACCTCACCTTCTTGGTAAAACTACCTTTAAGATCCAAATCCTGAACAAATCAAAGTGATTAATTCCACACTTGAACATTCTCAACAGCCTCAAAAACAACAGCTAAAATTCCTATAGGCACATCCCACATGTTTCCACCTGACCCAACGTAGCACTGACATTACCACACAACTGCAGACGTGCTCTGAACCCTAGCAAGGGCTGAGAGACACACTCAACCGAGAAATCCCTCTTTGCAGTTCACTGTCCTCTGTGTTGCAGTAACATCCAGCTTGCAGCTGGTCACTGCAAAGCACAATTCGCTGAACCAGTATTAAAGAGGTTAAGTCCCTTCATCATGCTGGGCTGAACTTCTCTTCAAAAATGGGTACTTTTCACTGATTTAATCTTCCAGTCATAGCTCCAATTT
>VZTV01114725.1:34732-47330 GCA_013400875.1 Anhinga rufa | reverse complement strand
TGACTTACATTAGTTCATCCTTTTTATATGCTGTTGCAAATAAAACGGTATAAATAGCTTTATAATAAATATGATCAATAACTTAAGACATTAATCCTTTAAATATTAAATTAAACTAAATTATAGTTACAATCTGTAGAATAGCAAGTACATTATCAACGTTCCTGGCGTCAAACTGATCACATAACTACTGATAGGTCACATTTAGCCAAGCCTCTAGTATCTTAAAGTTATTTTTTCATCCTGGCATACTACATTTCTGCTGAAGAGGACATTTTTGTTGTATTTTGCATAAATTGTTCATATTTCTGTAAAACCCGCCAGATGTGCATCTTCTTATCTGCTATGTCCATCTTCTGGACCCGGCTATGATCCGTCTGCGGAAGGTCCTTATTCTTGCAGGTGTAAAGAGTAGCTCGTTCAGCCAGTGTCACATTTAGCTGATTGATATTTGCATTGACAAACCGAGTTAAATTCTTACCACAGATTAATTCTATATCACTTCTCAGGTTTCGCAAAATATTGTAAAAAATGTGGAAAATGCAGCAATTTGCATTAAAAGCTGGGCATTCGGGTATTTTCTTCACCATGTCTATGGATTGGGAGTTAGCAGTCAACCATCTCTCAGTTTTGGGTGTTACAGAGCTACACATATTCTGTAGGGGAATAAGAGGAGAGAGAAATTATTAATCTTTTGATTTAAGTCTTTACTGGTAGTCACTTCATGTTTGAATGTCTAGGCACGTACACACCTATCTTTCAGTTTGTGTATGCTTGGGTTTTTTTTTATTATTGTTCAATAGCTGCATTAACACCTACACTCCTTTTATCGAGTAGGTATTGCAAACTATCTGTGGCTATGATTGTACAATACTTTCTATCTTAATAGCTTTGTTTCCAGCTTTTCTAAATCTGTTTTCATTTTTCTTTGCCATATGGGCAAAATTTACTCATGCAAGAGTTTTCCTTTGATCATGACCATATTTTCATTTTTTTCAGCAGAGGTGGTTTTGATTTTAAGAAGGAACTCAGGGGAAATGTTTACATTGATTTTTATCAATGTACTCTTAGGAAAACAATCCCCAGAACTGAAATTTGTCTGAAATATTAACATTTAGGTTCACTGCGCATTTTGCCATCTTTAAGGAACGGATGAGCTGAGCAGGATTTTCGGCAGAAGTGTTCCTGACTGATCTAGTACTAGGATCAGACTAGAGAGCAAGGCAATTCTCTCCGTGTTTCCAGTGATCTGACCAGCTTCATCCCAAAAGATGCCTGCTTCAAGCCTAGTGCGACTTGGGAGCCAAGAAAGAGCTATGTATATAGTCTGGAACATTACAGCTAGCAGTTGGCTGAGGTGAAGCTGCCCAAGCTTTCCCCATCTGTCCTAGACATTGCTCCAACTCTGCCCTAAAATAACGTAATGTAAATGCTTTCCTTCTTGTATGGAATACAGAGAAGAGACTATTTTAGGTTCTAACCCATATATTTCTTTTCTGATGGTCTTTCTAGTGTTTTACAATAATTCAAGAGATTTCTTCACAGACATAGACGTGGCAAATGCAAAATAGTACACTTACATAGTTTTTAAACAAGGTAGTCGCTTGCTTTTCTATCACTGATGCTAAGGGCTTTATTCTGGTAGTAAAATGCCTCTGCCTCTGTCCTGTAGTAGATTTGCTTTCTTCTGAGATGGCTGTTGGTGCCAAAGAGCCCAAAGGAACCAGTGAACAGAAGAGGAAGATTGCAAATCTGTTGATCTCTACATTCAGATAAAGAGGGAGAAAAAAAATAATACAATTATTAGTCTCAAGCCTCTACATCATTTTTGCAAAACTTCCTGGGTTTGTGCAGCGTGCTAAATTTCTAAAGCATATAGACATTATGTGGCTGAGCTATCGATGAACATCAACCAATGCAACCTTATAACGCAGAGCAAGGTTAAGTCGCACCCACCTGCTCGATGTTTCATGGCGGCTTGGAGAGCAGCTGACTTGGCCGAAAGCTAGCTGGGTGTTGGTGTTCAAGCTGCTTGTTGCCTGGAGTGCTATAGATGTGGACCGCCAAGCTGCATTTAAGTACAGTGGAGTTTTGCGTCAGTGGCTCCTCCATGGGTTTTTTTTTTTGTGGGTGATACTTTGGGTTTTTTTCTTTTTTGAAAGATTACATCAAAAAATGGTTCAAATGCGTCTTCACTGATTGTGATCTAGATGCAGTTTCAGACTGACACAAATAGTGTCCCGTATTACCTATTTGACTAGGAGTTCAGGACACTTGGCTTAGACATCCCACCTAAATCCTTGGGCTCTCCAAAAGGTAGGATTTAAAATGTAAACTCTGATGGTTTTTTTTTTTAAAAACGTGGTTGGAGCATGCAAGCGCAGCTTTGGTGCCCAAAGCCAACAAACTTCTCCTGCAGGGTCAATGTAAGAGTGGGCTAACGGTGGCAGTGAAAAAGCCGTGAGGGGCTTGTGTGCAAGCCAGGTCAGGCCTCCAGGTCAACGTATGTATCCTTTTGCTGGGTGTCTGTAAGACCCTGTCCCCGAGACGTGACCCCCTCACATAACCCAGCAGAGTATGTCCAGGATCCCACCTTCCCATCTCTGTCACCCTTCTCTCTAACTACCAGGCTATTTTCCGTGTCCAGTAACTAAATGCAGGATATTCTCATACATGCCAAAACAGAAAAATTGATCCTAGGATTTACAACTATGAGGCTGTGATCAGAAGAGGACCTGCAGAACTACTGATAGTTCAGGACAGAAAGGAGGACAGAGGAAACCCCTATGAGTACACCTTTGTGAAAAGACAAAGTGACACATACACACATGTGCTTCCCGTCTCTGTGGTAAAAGACATGCCTGAATGGTCTTGATAGCCTGAAAGATGAACGTTCGTCAAGTCACCAGAAAACTTTCAAGGAACAACAGCTTGGTGTCGAAATAATCAGTTTTCTTTTCCACATGAAATAGTCTGTCTCTGAAAATAAAAAGCTTGGTGTGCACATGAACTCTTCTGAAGCACCTGGGGCTGTTACAAGGACTGTCCTCTGGGCTGAACTGTTTCTCAAGGATTGAGATGGGGATGGACATTTCCCCTGTACCATATTGCACTCGGGTCCCACCAGCCTGTAACGTCAGTCCTCAGTTGTTTGCTTGAAGCCGCAATAATGGATATTCACAAACTGAACATGGTTCTGCCACATGCTCTGAGGGAGCCCCAGGCAGCCGAGCAGAGGGATGCAGCCATCCCAGAGGGATGCATTTCTTCTTGCACGGCCCATGTCCCTAGGTGCTAAATAATGCAAAGAAAGAGAATGAGTTATCATGGCCTATGGTGTAAGGCAGCAGACAGTACAGCAGAGTGTTGGAGAAGAACCAGAAAAGGACAGTTCTGGCAGACACTTTTTTAATTTGAGGTCTTTATTATTATTTGGGGGTAAAATGGAGAGAGAGAGAAAAAGAGATGTTTCTTCGTGCAGGTGTTCTTTGAGTGGGGTGTCCCTACTAAGACAACGATGGGTACAGATGGCTCCTTTCAGGTAGAAGGGTGATCTTGGAGGGCTGCTTGTTTGGAAGCACCAAAAAAGCAGAGAGATGCAGCTGGCTAGTGCCCCACAGTGCACTGCAAGATGTGTGGAAGGTGCGTGAGCTTGCACATACAAGAGACCACTGGGCATCAGGCACTTCCAGTCCCCTTCCAGCTGCCCAGACTGGTACAGCCAGGGAGGACAGACAAGGAATCGCGGCTGGTTGTCTTCCAAGAGCAGGGAACATATCTTTGTGCAGCACTGATAGCAAAGGGGCCCAGTGATTTGTAACAGTGATACAAATAACAGAAGCAGCATCCTTACATCTTGGCTTTTCCACAAAACACAATTCAACCACTAGTAATGCTTTTTCAAAGATTTTTAGAAGATTTTACTTCATTTTTATTGAGCTGAGGATAGCTGTTTGCCTGGTTATTCCACTCCACGGCATGCCACTGTCTCTCCGTGTGTGCATGCTCTGCACATTCTTTCCTATCTATACACAGCTGTGATAAGCTGCTGAGCTGATAAGGGAGCAGATCGGCATCCGTCCTGTAAAACCCAATATGAGTGGATGTTCAGCTTTCCACCACATAACCACCAGATGCCTCAGAGTGTCTGCAGTTCATTTGGTGAAGTTTTGCTGACACATGCTGCTCTGTAGGCTTCCTAAAATGGAATTTGTAGCCATTGCTTCAACACCTATCGCTGGAAAAAGCAGATAAACCTCCAGAGACCTGAATCGGACCGGAGTCAGAGCTGTGGCTTTTGTTCTGGGACTCACCTACTTTTTCCAAGTGTAGGAGCTGGTATTTTTAGCTGTGAACTTTGTTTTCCGATGGCCTTGTGCTGCTGTGGCGGCGGTGCCTTCCATGTGAATGAACAGCACTTTTACCACTAACAGAACCTGACTGCTTCCTCCCTGAAACTTGAGTGACACTCAGGATGTAGATAAGTGAAATGGCAAATGCCATGCCACAGGTCCTTGGCCAGGGGACAGAGCTGACACTGCACCCTGCAAACGCTGCACAAGGCCGCCTGTTCTTTCCCTGGTGGGGAGCAGCCCCCACCGCCCAGGGGAAGATCTAGAAAAAACAGGGATTTATTCCCAGCCTGAGAAACTTGGTGCTGTCCCAGGCTCACGCTGCCCGAGTACAGAGCCTGGTCCTCAGTCCCCAGGGCATCTGCATCGGTCTCCAGAGCATTTGTATCCCCACCATCTCCTAGCGACAGGGACGCTTACCGCTGAGCCAGGGAATTCCCTGCCGGGCTGGGGCTGGATGGCAGGATCTGGCCGCTGCAGCGTCTCAGCTGCTTTTCGGGAGCACCTGCGGCACCTGGGTCTGCAGGACTTCCCCTGCAGCCTTGGCAGCTGGGTAGGGGACCGGGGAGGGGGGGGGGCACAGCCATGGCGGGGTCTGTGGTCTGCAGGGCTGTCACTGCCTCTTCTCTCTCCCTCTCTGCAGAACAAGTCTCGCTTCGATGTACAGACGAGCCCCCGTGGAGGCCAGCTGGGGCTGGGGGCAGACCCAGGTGGGCAGGAGGAGGCCATACCACTGGGCGAGGACAGCCCTGAGGCACGGATGGAGCTGCTGAGCGACCAGCACAGCCCCTGGGCCCTGCCGCCGGACTGCAGCCCCCAGGACCAGCACCTGCGGGAAATGGCCGTGCTGACACCTGAGCTTGTCTGTGGCTCCAACATCTTCCAGGTCTTCAGGTCCCTGCGGATCATTGGCAAGGGAGTAAGTGCAGCTGCTGTGGCCCAGAAAGCTACCCATCTCCAGGCAAGGAAACCACATCTTCCTGGTGAGAGGGAAAACGTCCTGGGAAAAGGACACCTTCCCCAACCCAGTGTCTTCCCAGATGCCGCTATTGCAGCTGGGGTGGAGCTGCTGGCCCCTCCACCCAGCATGTTTCACTAACCTGTGTTACACATATGTCACATGGATTGATGCTACGTGTCCACATCACCTTGACCACAAGGCTCAGGGACATGTTGGCCAAACCCAACTCTTTGCAGGTGGAGGTGGTCGATGAGGGTCTGTTGCAGTTAGAGCAGCTGGAGGAGCTCATCCTCAGTGCCAACCAGATCAGCAGGATAACCTCAGCCAACCTGCCCCGGATGCTGAAGGTGAGCGAGCAGTGTCTCGCGACAGCAGGATGGGGAGGAAGGTCTTGTATGGGAACACAGCACGAGCCAAGCAGCTCGAGGGGATGCCAGGAACAGCTTATTGCAAAAGGTGTTTGTCGTGCCCTCTGTCCCGGGCAGGTCCTGGAGCTCTGCTGCAATGCTGTGGCTGATCTGCAGGACCTGTGCACTCGGCCTCCTCCAGAGCTGCAGCACTTGGGGCTGGGATACAACAGGCTGTGCAGCCCTTCACAGGACAAGTACCTCACTGCAGACTTCTGGTAACGCCGCAGGCTGAATGTGGGCTCCTGAAAGGGAGGTGGGCAGATGTGAACACCTCAAGCCATCAGGGTGTCCCATGTTAAGAAATTACAGCCCTTCAGCAGAGTTGTTTCTTTGCTCTATGTCCAACACCTGTGTAGAGCACTCTGTCTCTGTTTGCTGTCTTCTCTGTCACGCTTAGAGGGTGTCTTGGTCTGTGGCTAAGGTGTGGAATGGGGAGATCACCTGAGGAACTACCTTGACACCCTGCCTGCCACAGTTACCGTGTCCCTGGGCAGCTTCCTTTTTCCATGCCCTTCCCAAAGCCCCTGATGGAAGTCTGCCCTGGGAAGGACCGAAAGCTTAGGCTGCATCACCAAATAGTGCAGTGGGGTGGTTAATGGATGCTAAAGGAGCATGATTTTGAGTTGTGGGGCAGGCTGGCAATAGACCATATGGCTCAGGAATTTTGAATTGGCCTCTTGAGATTGTACTACTGGATTCCCCAGTTTGACCCAGTTTGTGCTGGGGAAACACAATTTTTTTGTTTGGGTTTGTTTGGTTTTTTTTGACCCAGGGCAGTAGCTCTCTATCCTCAGATGGATGCTGTTTGCCTAACCTTCTTCTCTGCGTTCTCTCCTAAGGCCAAATCTTGTCTCCCTTGACCTGAGCTTTAACAGCTTCACGGATCTGCTGGGGCTGGTCTCCCAGCTGTCCAGTCTGCAGAAGCTCCGCATCCTGGTGCTCCAAGGGAACCCACTGGCTCTCATTCCCGCTTACAGAGGCTTCCTTGTGGACAGCCTGCCCAAGCTCTCCATCCTTGATGACATCCATGTAGGGCCTGACGAGAGGCACCAGTTCCATGGTTTAGCAAGGCGGCCAGGTGAGCCTTTGCCTTTAAAACTGTCCGTGCTGACCCTGTGATTCAGGAGGTGGTTTCATCATGGTTGAGCTAGTTCTCAGGGAAAACTCTGGATCCAGTATTGACTTCCTTCTGGCCTCTACCCCACCAGTACAAGTGGGGAAACAGGCAGAGAATCCTGCAGCAGTGTAATTATAATCGAGATAATTTTAGCCTTAATCAGATCCAAAGATTGCAGGAACAACCTAATCCTAGCACTGCCTCGATGTCATGGCCTGCCCCCTTCTTTGTTTCTAGACACCCTCTGGTTTCAGATGGTGCATTTCCCTCTCAAGCTGCTGAAAGGGAAACTTCTCCATTGGGGAAGATGCTCACACGCATGCTGCACTGCCAGCACGAAGCAGTGCCACCTCTGCAGCGTGGCACATGCCCGACTGGGATGAGGGCAGGGGCCTGGGGACACCTGGGGGTGGGAAGCACCTCTTGATGTCCCCTACTCAATGAGTTTATGTGCTGGATGTGCTCTTTGGAGTCTAAAATGTTAAGCAGGGAGTCAAAGCAGAGATTCTATGATTTTTTGTATGTTTGTATGGCTTTGGAGTGACCCCGTGTGGCAGTGGCTTGTCACAGCATTAGCACAGGGTGGCAGGGAGGAATGCCAGGTGGTGGGACATGGCATCCCCGAGGCTTCCACTTGCTTTATACCTTCCTCACTATGGAAGAAGCACGCTGCAGCTTCATAGCAAGGTTATCTTCCTTTTAGAGCTGATCAGGAGTGAAGCACGAGTGGTTGTGACCATTGGGGAAATCAAGGGAATCCCTGATCCCAGCGCTCGTCAGCAGCTGGAGGCTGGCTCTGAGGCTCCAGTGATCACCTACAGCTACTGTGTGACGTACGAGTTTGCAGCAGGAGAAGAGATCAAGGACAGTAGCAGCACTGAGGTTTGTGCCTAACCGAGCTCCTGAAAGCAACAGGCAGTGGCAGGTCACAGCAAGGGAGGCGTCGCCTCCAGGCTGCAGAGTGAGACCGTTCATATGGACACGGTGCGGGCAGCACCAGGAGTACTGGGGACAGAATTCACATGTGGCCACATCTGGCAGGACAATTCCCTGCTGGCCACATTCCCTGTCCTTCTCAGGGAGCCCAGTCCTGCTCTGCACATGGGAGTGCAGCAGAACCTTCTTCCCATGATGAGGGTGGGCTGGGGAATGGGATTTCAGAGGCAGCTCTGTCCCCTGGTCCTGATGCAAACACAACCGGACATGCCCTGCCAAGAGATCTCTCTCTGTTCTAGGTAAAAAAAATCCATCAGCATCCCGTGGTGGCCACCCTGGATGTGGATAGCTCTGCTCTGGACACAGGGCAAACAAAGGGCCAGCAGGAGCCTGCAGCCGTGGGGGAGCCCAAGGCCCACTCTGGTAATGAGGAATTATAAATCCCACTGCTCAAGGCAGGTTTATGGCTCTTCCTGGCATGTGGTGGCATTGGGACATCCCTCACAGCATCGGCTGCAGCTGGGCTGTTACTGAGACCGATGGATAATGAATTGGCACTGCTGATATCTCAGGGGTCCTTTCTGTCCTCAGGAAGGAGAGGTCTCTCCTCAGTGTTTTTTTTGTGTCCCTGCACAGCAAAGGTGTTTGTCACCCCTGGAAAGCCCTGGGCAGACACCATTGACTGCAGCTACAGGAAGGAGCACACTGCCAAGGACTTAGTGGGGCTGAAGTCCTACCTGGCATCTGGAACGATCATCTCGGTCATGGAGGAGAAGGTGAGTGTGTGGCAGAGCTGGATGAAAGGGGAAAGAGCTACTGGGAGGCCCAGCAGTGGTATTGTGCTTCCTCTGGGAGGCAGACCGGCATGGCGGTGACCCTGGACCAGGGTCTTCGGGCATCCCAGCCCCAGCCGAGCCCAGCCCCCACCCCCCCCACTAGCTCCTCTCTCTGGGCAGGTGCTCTCATGGCCTGTCGATGCTGGTCCAGAAGAAAATGCAGTCACAAAAGGGAAGGCGAGACAGGGGCTGCAGAAAGACAGTGCCAAGGTAGGATGCTGGGAGAGAACGATGCCCAAACACCAGCTGAGCTGCAAAAATAATGATGAGGCAATGTGGGCCCTTCTCCTGGGCCAGTTTGGTATGGCAGAGAATCTCCCTTCCATCCCAGACTTCTCGCCAAAGTCTCCCCTTGCTATGGGAGGAAGGCAGCAGCGGTTTTACTCACATCTTGGTCTATGATGCAGTGGTGGGCAAGGGGGGTGGTCGGGGTTGCTTGCTGTCTGATAAAGGGACGCCAACCCTCTGCTGAGGTTTGTCCCTGTGCTGGTGCCTTGCAGGTTCCTGTGCCCAGGGTCAAGCAGAAAAAGAAGAAGGAGAAGCCATGTGAACTTCGCAGTGACCCTCCGATTCGGAGGACCCTGGGCACCAGGAGGGTGGCCCTGGAAACCCTGCTGGCCACCGAGGACCTGGTGGCAGCTGTTTGTGACTTTGGGATCCTGATCACTGAGCAGCCGCTGCAGTCACCAAGTCTGGAGGAGAAGGTCAGGAGCATGTCCTGGGGCAGAGTGGTGAGGCAGGGCTGCCAGGGATGGGCAGTGCTGCAGGCTGGGGTTCAGCACATCCTGCCCTGCAGCTGGCCCAGGCATCCCTCCTATCCATCTGTCAGTTCTCCTCTCCATAAAACGGGGCTGAAATAATCCTGCTTAAGCACCATCCATCACTGCTGGTATTGTTATTTAATGTTGTTATTAGCAATGAGTACTGCTACTTAGGCCAAGATTCAGAAAATAGATTAGTTTATTTTTCCATCTGAGGATGTGAAAGCAACCGCTTGTGCTTCTTCTGATGCTCTCTCTCTCAGCATGGCAATACACTGTCTGTACTAACACTTTCTGTTTCCTGGATTCTCTTCTCCAAGCAGCCCCCACCGCTGTGCTCCTGCTTCCCTCACCCCTTTTCTTTGCCCTTTAAATCCCAGTGACAGAACCCAGATGGCGATGGTTGTCACAGGACTGAATGTAGGCAGTGAATTTCAACGCAGCCTAACTATGGAAACATCTCTCTCCACAGGACAGGAAAACAGGCAAAGACAGAAAAAAGACAAAAGCAGAGACAGAAAGTCAGGCCAGCCAGAAAACCACAGCGTCTGCCAAAGGTGACGGAGACTGGAGCTGGCTGGGCAGAGGGAGGCATGTGCAAGAGCAAACACCAGCGGTGCCTGGCTGGGAGGCAGCCGCAGGTTCCCACCACCCTGCCAGCTCTGCCAAGCAAGGCACTTAGTCACACCCTGAGCCTTGAATACATCTATTGACTGCGGGAGCTGTACAGTTAGACACACACCTTGTTGAATCAGTGTCTGAACAAGCACTGAAGGTGGGCTGCCGGCTCTCCTGGGAGCGACACACACCTACCAGTTCTGCATGCCAGGGAAGAAGGGCAAAGCAGATTTTTGGGTGAGAGACGTGCTGCCCACTGTGTCAGCTGCCAAATGTGGCCAGTGGCGTGGGCCGGCGCGGGCCACTGGGAGGAGTGCTGTCTGGGATGCATAATAAGGTCCTCATCCGTTTCCAACTCACATCTCAAAGCACTTTGCAGAGGGCATTATTGTTCTTTCTGGTTTAGAGATGAGAGCACAGAGTCCCAGGTGCCCCAGCCAGCCCACAGCGGGACCGGGAACAGACCCCAGTCTGCTGTCACCCATGAAGAGATGACGCTGACCCCTGACAGGTGTCCCCTGCCTCCCCAGTGCAGACCTCACTGTCTGCTCAGCCAGCAGCGTTCCTTAAACTGCTGGAGACAAACCTTACCCTGCCTTTTGCAGGTCATTTTTCCAGCAATCTTGTTTTGACTACAAAAATAGGAGGGGTAATGCAAGAGCAGGAGGAGTGGGGGAGGGAAGGGGTGGCAGGGTGATGCTGAAAAGCTGCTCATGGGTCAAGGAGAGCATGGAGTAAGCCAGGCCTCCGCAGCGCCGCTCGGTGCTACCAAAGGAGCCTCATGCCCCTGCTCTGGCATCAGATTTAGTCACTAATTTAAGAGAGCAATTAACCCCAATCCCCAAGAGCTCCAGGATGCTTTTCCATGCCCTGTCACCCATGGCAAGTTCCCCATCTTTGGGGAGGATCTCAGAGCCCTGCAGTACTAGGCTGTGTCTGTGCTTGAGGAAGCCTGATGGCCTTCCCAGCTACCTGAAAAGATGAAAAAAACTCTTGAATTATTGTTCCTACAAGAAGATATACATTTGCAATATATGCTCAGACTGTTGCTGAAGCAAGGAGCTGCTGTCAAACAACTGAAGTTTAGCAGTGGTGTTTTTTACTTCCTTTTACCCCAGTCCCTGTGGTCAGAGTGCATGCAGGAGGTCCTCCCTTCAGCTTCAGCGTGAACCCCTTCTGCAGGGGGCTATGTGGCCAGAGATGGTGTTGGCGTGCACAGAAAGCTGCTGATGCAAGAAACCCAGAGCGATTAGAGACTCGTACTTAATTTAGTGTCCCCTTATGCCTGTGCAGGTGGAGGCTGGCTGGCTGCACACCAAGGCCACTGAGTGCATATTTCAAAAAGATAATGCCTAAAAACCAGCTGCCCCCACAGCTTGCTACACCCAGTGCCGGCAGTGGGCCATGGTCATGCGCTCTGCTGTAACTCATGACTCACGGGTACACCCCAGTTGTGGCCGGGTTGGCTGACACAGCCGGGGGGCAGGTGGGCTGCTCAAGCGCCACTGCACACAGTGTCTGCAAGCCCTGGCTGCTCCATGAGTCACCAAATTGCACCATAGCCGTTTGGCACTTGCTCATCATGTGGGTACCATGTACCGCCTTGGAGCTGCAGCAGTAGCCATGCTCTGAGGCATGGGGGACAGCTCCCAGCCCTTGCTGCATTGCAGCCGTTGTGTCCAGCGAGGCTGCGTAGGGACCAGCACTCTCACAGCCAGCAGCTGAGGCTGATTTGCATCCCTCAGTAGGCAAATGAACACAAATAAAAAGTCCTCTCAGAGGAATTGGGATCCCTTCCAAAGAGGATCTCAAAGAGGAAAGGCAGCAAGCTTTGTCTGGAGCAAACAATTTGCCCAGACACTGAAGGATGTCTTCAGAAGTAGTCTCACGTAGGTCTCATTTTACCCCACACTTGAATTTCCAGGATCCTTGAAGTAATTATTTCTGCATCTTTCTTTTTTCCTAGTAATTATAGAGGAGTTTAACAACAAAAAGCAAAATTGCACCCAGATCAATTGACTACTTAAAAATGCTTTTTGGGTTTCTTACCCAAAGTCATATTCAAAGAGATTTTCCCTCAAGGCCCGGAAGTCAGTGCTAATGTGGTGGGCATTTCCCCTCTGCACACTGCTGCTTTTAGAGTGATTTACTCTGTAAAGACAGTGACGGATACGGTGACGGATTTACTTCTTTCCACAGGAAAAAGGAAAAACAAAGATTCTGCTGAACTGGAGGAGGGTCGAGGGCTCCAGCTGGTGCCGCTGACAGTTCAATTCCAGATGCAACTGCTCCGGTGGCCCCTGGCAGCCGGTGCCCAGAGCCAAGAGAGCATGGCCGTGGCAGTGGGGAAGACTCAGTAATATGTCGTTAGCAAAAGAGTGAGTAAGAAATAAAACCCACGGGGATGCCACGTGGATTCTGGTTCAGCTTAATCGCCAGAGCTGGGAGATGCCACAGGGCTTGTGAATGCTTGGGGCTGCTGCTGAGCTTCTGCAGGAGCCGCAGCCTGCAGGGTGGGGGTGCAAGGTGTGGGGTGCAGGGTCAGGCTGCAAGGTGCGGGGTGTGGGGTGGGGATGCAAGGTGTGGGGTGGAGTGGGGGTGCAAGGT
>VZTV01114725.1:9685-25139 GCA_013400875.1 Anhinga rufa | reverse complement strand
CCGCCGCCGTACCTGAGGAGGGAGCAGCAGCTCCGGAGCCACCGGCTGCCCGCCGCCATCTTGGGACTGACCGCTGCGCCGGGAGTGACGTCCGCGCGCCCCGGCGGGGCGGGGCTCGGCTCCCGGCGGGGCGGGGCTCCCGGCGGGGCGCATGCGCGGAGCGCGGGCGGCGGGCGGCGGGAAGCCGTGAGGTGAGGGGGCTGGTGAGGGGCCGCGCCACCGCCGGCCTGGGCGGCAGCGATGGCGTTGGGAGCTCTCAGCCCGGGCCGCGCCCGGCCCGCTCCTCCGGGCCGCTCTGCTCAGGGGTGCCTGAGCGGCCGGCCCGGCTCAGCAGAGGGCAGCCCCGGGCTGCGCCTCGGGTCATCCGCAGGGGCGAGGACTGTGGTGGTGCTGACTGACCTCCACAGGCTCAGCTGCCCACCCCCCCGGTCTAATTAATCTTTGTTTTTCAAGAGTATGTGATGCTGCTTAGCTTGTGGTTAGTGACAAACCCCAGCTTTTCCAGCAAAGCTTCCTGTATAGTTCTACATGAAAGACCTTAATCAATTAAATCTATTCTGAGCAACCTGCTCTAGCTGAAGATGCCACTGCTCACTGCAGGGGGTTGGACTAGATGGCCTCTAAAGGTCCCTCCCAACCCAAACCATTCTATGATTTTTGTTGACAGCAGAAATTCCTATCTATCCTCTGTGAGACTAGGTTTACTCAGCACAGTTTAGTTTTAGCAAGGCAGTGTTCTATCGCAGGCACATCTTTCAGCTAACTCCACGTTTTAAGCATTTGTTGAAAAGCGTCGCACATTTGAGAGCACCAAATAATAGGCCTGAAGATAACGCGCTGTTGGTGCCCTGTCCTGGTATTGGCTGGGATAGAGTTAATTTTCTTCACTGTAGCTGGTATAGTGTGTTTTGGATTTGGTAGGAGAATAGTGTTGATGGCACACTGATGTTTTTAGTTGTAAGTAGGTGCTAAGTGTTGCTAAGTAGAGCTTACACTAGTCAAGGACTTTTCCAGCTTACCGTGTTCTGCCAGGTGCACCAGGAGCTGACCCCAACTGAGCCAAGGGATATTCCACACCATATGGTGTCATGCTCAGCGTATAAAGCTGGGGGAAGAAGAAGAAAGGGGAGGATGTTGGGAGCGATGGCATTTTTCTTCCCAAGTCACCATTACAGGTGATGGAGCCCTGCTTTCCTGGAGATGGCTGAACACCTGCCTGCCCATGGGAAGGGGTGAATTAATTCCTTGCTTTGCTTTGCTTGTGTATGCAGCTTTTGCTTTACTTATTAAATTGTTTTTATCTCAACCCACAAGTTTTCTCACTTTTACCCTTCCAATTCTCTCTCCCATCCCACCGGGGGGAGTAAGCAAGTGGCTGTGCGGTGCTTAGTTGCTGACTGGGGCTAAACCACAACATGTCCCTACCCTGTGAAGTGTACCTCATAAAAATGTAGGAAGAGGGAAGCCTCGTGCTGATTTAAAATGTCTTTTCCCAGGACTTCTAAAAAAAAAAAAATATTACATGCAATTTCTGTATCTCTGCCTTCACACCCTTAATGAGGCAGAGTTAGACAAGGCAGGACTTGTTTACTTGAGATGTTGGTCATGTTTGAATTGTGTTGCATCCCCCCCGTCCCTGTGCTGTGCTCAGCAGACTGCTGCGCTCTCGAGGCGGGGAGTGGGGTGGGAATCTCAGGAGAAGACTACTGGGAGGCTTTTAAATATCTTGGGGAGCAGGGTCGACTGTCTAGGTGACACAAAGAATCTGCAAGAGCCACAAAGATAAGTAAAGTGCATGCATGTAGATACTTCTTTTTTTAATATTTAGTCTTTTTAAATAAGAAATAAGATTGTCATTAGGCAGTAACGAAACAAAACGCTTGCAGAGTTGGCGCAGGAGGAAGGGACCGCCATCCCGTGTACCCAGCAGACGCGCAGGACGAGCTGCACGGTGGAGCCTGTTGCCTCTGGCCGGCCTGCGGCTGCAGGAGCAGAAGAGGAGCTCTCATTTAAGCACCAAGAAGTACGTCGTCCAGCCGGCGAGCAGCAGCGCCCCGACCAGCACGGTGTAACTGAACAGCACGAAGGCCAGCAGCTCCTTCAGCACCTTGAGGAAGTGGACGGCGAAGGAGTCCGGCATGGTTCTCCCCGGCACTGCGGCAGGTAGGGTGTCTGGGGCTGGCTGCTGCCGCCCTCCTCCCTGGTCTGTAAGCAGAGGGACAGGAGGAGTCTCTGCGAACAAGGAGACTGCAGAATCGACGGGGTGACTCTGCTGTGGGGAGAAATGGCTTGTGTTCAGGAGGGTTAATAACCACCGGTCCTTCTAAGAAGGTTGTTAGTGTCAGGTTGGACTTGTGTGTGCTTGTTCAGAGTCCTGTACAGGATTACCAAGCTGTGCAGTGTTGAAAAAGAGTTCGGGATCTGATCAAAGTCTCCAAATCAGGACTGGTAACTAAGCAAATTAACATACAGACACACAGGCAGTGGACACTGCCATGTCGGTTAAGGGGCCAGAGACCCTCACAGAGTCCAGCTGACTCCTGGTGTCCTTCCCCCTGTCTAAGTGGCTGCACAGCCAGGAAGCTTCACGTTCAAAGCGGTTGCTGATGGTGCATTACCAACAGTGTGCTCTGATCAAAGTGGTCAATTCCTCCAAGGAAGCCACCATTAATATTTAATGATATAATTGCATCTAATGGAGATACTGGCACAAACAGAGCCTTTTGTTTAAGAATGACGAAAACTGGGGTTTATAAATGTTTACCTGTGCACTTGTATTTATCTCACATTAAAAATAACCTTTAAATGGGAGACACAGGATAAGATGCTTTAGAATTAATCGTCTAGCTGTATTTTAAAGTTATACTTACACACCACTTTAGAAGTGATAGCTCATTTGTTAGTTTAATATAAAATCTGAACTCTTTCACAAAAGTTGTTGGCTCCTTAGACTTAAAGCTGTGAAGACCCGTGTAAAAAATTCTACCGTCTCTCCAATTTGCATGTTATTTTAAATTTTGATCATAATTGTGCCAGATCAAAAATATCCACCCTCTTGGTCAAGCACATAAAGGGAATTTAAAACCAGATTTAAGATAAAGCTAACCTAAAAGGACCATTTCTCTTCTAAACTGTCTAAAGCCAGCCAAAATAAACTGAATTCCTATCCTGCCTCTTAGAATATTTTTTTAAAGAGCTCTTGTGATGAAGAGTTCACTTTTTGATTCAAATAAATTCACTCTTCTGGTCTTATTAAAGAGTTCAGTCATTTCATTCTAAGCTCAGGCACTTGCATACATTATAGCAGCTATTGCATTTTAAAACCAGCCATGGTTTGCCAGTTGTTCAAAGCATTGAAGTTTTCCGTTTATAGACTTTACATGATTTCTGATATCTAAAAAGATGTTGATACAGAAATAAACTGCTTACCCAGGTAGGTGATGGGCTCTACTTCTTAAAGTTCCTGTTTTTCTCTAGTTTTGTTCTGTAGCCGTCCCTTGAATTTCTGGCTTCTAAACGGTTTGTGCTGTAGTTTGATCCTGTTCCGATCTGCTTGTCTGGGAGCCAGGAGTAATGAGGTTGTGTTTGCAGCCCACACAAGGACTAATGCACTAGGTGTGGTTCGGACCAGTTATTATATGACATAGCGCCTTTGCGCTCTGTGCAGCGCAGCAGTACGGAGCATGCCAAATAGCCCCCCTTCCCCAGAGCGCTGTTGTCAATGGTATTTTGTGAGTTTAAGTGCCATGGCTTAGTGTTACCTGGTCAAAACCTGCAATTTTTAAATGTTGTTTCCCCCGCAGCAACAAAGCATTGTGTCATCTTACACTCTTTATTCTGCAGTTATCTGGAAGGCTGTTGTGCCTCTTGCTCCATTCTCTGAGAGCCCTGTGCTTCTGTGGGCCACTCAGGGAGGGGGATGCTCACATATAGCTGGGGATCGTCCCAGGTCAGCAGCACATTACAGGATGGCACTGTGAGGGCTGAGTTGGGCTTTTTTTATCAAAAGAGAGCGAGTGCTAAAGACAGCACTGTCACTAGTTCACAGCTCTAGCTTCACCCTTGCACACCCAAGAAGTCATCCCTACCTGTTAGAGTGCAAGCACTACAACTCTTTTGCAGCGAGGGGGGAGGAAGGAGGTAACCTATATGTTTATTTTTAGCAAAACTCCTTTCCAATTCTGTTGTATGAAAACTGAAAGTCTTTTGGGGTAATGGTTTTGTTTTGTTTTTTTTTTTGCTTGTAAACCAGACAAATGCAGACAGCAGAGAGAAGAAAGAGTACATATTGCAAATCAAATCTCTTACCTACAAAGATATTATGATGTAGAAAATGGCCCCTTAATTTAATTAGGCTCTCTTGTTATCAAATTATTACCCGCATGGTCAGCAAGGCCTTAGACAGAGGCAGAACATAATCAAGCTGCTCAGGAAGCCTGTTAAGAAGTAATTGCTCCTCCAGAGAATCAATCAACGTCAAGATGGCTTTTATTTTTTGTTGTTGTTGTTGAATAGTTCCAGGAAGAGGCTTTTGTCTAGTTTGAGTGTCCAACGGCTCTAGCTTGGTGGTGGTGCAGGCTACAGTCTGCAAAAAAAATATATGCAGCAGTGTTGTTGATAAAATAGCGTTTACCGAGTGTCCAGCATAAACTATTTTTGAAATAAGTTTTGCCTCTAGTGTTACTAACACATTTGCTGGTCCAAGTGAAAGGGTGAGCAAGCTGTTGAATTGGCACTTTGTGTGGTTTCCTTTATTCACATGTCATGAGCTTAGGTCACAAACTACCCTGATCAGTGCTATTCATTTCCTTGCGATTAGTTCAATTTTTAAGATTAAAAAATTTTAAAAATCTGGAAATTGTGGTAGTACAAAGACCATCAAGGCCAAGCCAAGGACTGCAAGGATTCCACTGAATTACATAGGTTCTTGTTTTTCTCTGCACAGTAACATCTAATTTATGATTCCAAGTTACTTCAATTTTCTTTTTAAATACTGTGAAATTGCCTATTTTACAGTAGAACTGCAGAAATAATGCAGAGCAATGCAATCCATGTTTGCTCCTTGCATTGTCAAAGTTGCAGGATGTTTTGCTTTTATAAGACAACCCTGCCAGTTGCCTACTCACCAGAAGTAAAGTCTCAAATGATTAAAAATGTATTTTTCTTTAAAACTCAAGAAATCCCATAAATATTTCTGATGTAGTATGTTAAGTGGCAGAACAGAATGTAATTAGCGTCTAAGCTTAAAGAAAAAATGTCCAGATACTGGAAAAATAGTTCCAGCTTAAGTAATTCAGTTATCCTGGGGCAGGGGGAAAAGGATACAGCTACCACAGTGCAGGGTTTTATTTTATTTATTTTTGTATTCCAGAGAGAGAGAGAGAGAGTGCAAACAAACACTTTCAAAAAAAGATCAAATACATTTTATTTTATTCTAAGCCAACTGGAGGGGCTGTGTGAAGGGGCTGATTTGGCAGAATTCAGTCTTACAAAACAACAGACAAACCCACAGTCATAACAACTTGGAAAAACGAAGGGTTTTTTGGGACATATTATGCAGGATAACTAAGAGCAGAAATGTTTGCCTAGAGAGTGATTTAAAGTGTGGGGTGGATATGGTTGGTTGGTTTTTTGTTTGTTTTTTTTTTTAACTATTTAAGAGTTAAATGCAGTGTGAAACAGCGTTCCCAGTGGCTGCTGTTGAAGCATCTGAGTATAGTGACAGTGACCAGGAAAAGGGCTTCGGTGCATCAGCACAGGCTCTGGGGGTGGTCAGCTGCACAGACATAGAACAACAGCCTCTGGTCTGCCTTCCCAGCCTCCAGCACCTAGCAAGGCTGAGTCTTCTGGAGCCAGAAGCTGCCTCTTGCTCAGCCGCACCAGGGCCCAGCCCCCAAGACCATGGAAAATTCCATTTCGTAATTTTGAGCTCTACAACAGCTTTATGACACCAAGTACCGCAATTTATAAATTGAAGGGGGTGGGGGGTGAAAAGAGTGTCTGTTTTAAACCAGCTGTTTACTGGGTCACTGACATAGCTATTTTTGGCTGGAGTCCCACATGGGGAGCGTCTGTGCGTGTGTCTTCAAACATAAGCTCTTGACACACTGATGTAATTCATACTCTGGAATAGCTTTCCAGAGTCAGGTGGGTGTACCCAGGACAAACAAACCACCTCACACCAATCCCTTCAGAGGGAGATGGAAGGCTCAAGCATCTCCCTTGTAATTTGGGTCCCATTCATTATATTTGTAGTCAGGGCTGTTGACATGCATGTGGATAGTTCACGGTTTAGCTGTTGCTACATGAAGCCCAGTGACTACCTTGGCCAAAGTGTGCAAGACAGTAGACATGAGTGTGGCCTACAGGCGACTACCATTAACAGACAGCTTGTAACAGTACAGGTGAAACAGGTCCCGCAGATGTGTTATTCTGGATGCCCAAGAACCATGAAGTTCCTAAAGCTAAGCAGTAAAAAAGTTACTGCTTCCCCTTTACAGTAGCTCTTTCCATTGTACAATCAGCTTCCAAAGAAAAGAGAAAATTTAGCTACTGTGGCCTGGCCCTTGCTGCTGCCTGTTGATGTTAATGTGCTAGAGCTGGAGGAAGCACAAGTTCCTTGGCTTTCATCAGAAAAATGAGCAGGAAACTGACCCCTGGGTACAGCAGGGGTGCAGCTGAATACAGAGCTCTGACTGAAACAGATCCAGGGCATTGATGGAATGTATTAGGCACCACAGAAAGACAGACAGATGGGGAAGAGTGGTATGAAATCAGGAACAGAAAAGATCCTGCTTCCTCAGCACCCTAGCAGGGTAAAAAGAAGTAATCATATCACCAACTAAAACTAAAGTGAAAGAAATAAAAAGCAGCAATTTGCCAAACAGAAGGACCAGGGCAAATCCTCACTCCCCCGGTGCTTGTTTGCCGATTCAGACCATGAGCAGGGATCTTCTCCCATTGTTTATTTCATTGTTAGTGCCTTTCAGCACTGCTTGCCTACTAGGAAGTTCCACAAACAGTAGGAACACAAGTAGAGAGGGATGAGGGTAACTGCATCATGAGCTGGTCTCAGGAGCGCTTCTTTCACTGTCTTGTTTCTCTGACTTTCGAGCAGCCACGCTGGAAGAGCAGAAGCTGATGTACCTGCATCGCACAGGGCCTCTCACTTTTACTGCCTCTCGGCACAGACCCTAGAAAGGAGCAGGCTCCAGTTTTTCCATCAAGGATTTGATCCAACTTGTTCCATTGATCAGTTTTGTAGTGGCAATGACGTACTCTGTGCCTCCATCTTCCATTTGGGACAGAAATCTCAGTGCAGCAATTTCTGCGTATGTTACACCTCCCAGGAAGAACACTAGAGTGACTCGGTTCTCACCGTGTTGACCTGTGTATTCGGAGGAATATACAGAAATTAGTTTTATTTTTACATCTCCTATCCATCAACTGTCAGTCAAACTCAAAGCGACCTAAAACTAAAATAAATACAGCAGCTGAATTAGAGGAGAAACCTACTGGGCGGAATACCAGACGGGGGCCCAGAAATGCAGACTCTACTCCCAGCTCTAGAGTCTCTTTACAGGATGTGCTTCTGCCGGCCTGGGCTTAATACTAGGAGAGTGATGCTGACCTTCTTTGTAAAGTAATGTTACTTATTAAAATCACAGTGTAAGGTTAGGGTTTATTTTAGTACTCTGATGAGAAGTTAAACAAATGTACAGCTCTATAGTATCTTCAGTGCAGATAGTGCTTCAGTGCATTAATAGCAGGCTGGATATGTGATTGGACATTTTAAAAGAGGCCAGAAAGCTGTCAGAAAGGGTTAGGTAGATCTAATATTACAGTGGGACAAGGAGATGTGACAGATGCCTGGACTCTGCCAGCCCTGATTTCAGTTTGCCTCATTCCAGTCTAACAGAGATGCATCTTCCTTTAAAAAAAATGGAAAAACAAAGCAAAACTTACGCTTCTTCTGAAGGCCAGTAGGTAACTGTTGCCTCTCCTCAAAATGGGGACCTGGCAGCATCTTTAAAACCTCCTCTATGCTTCGCCACCCTGGCCGCGCCAGCAGCTGTGCCAGGCGCACGCTCAGCGGAGCGTAGCCACTGTACACGTAGGAGATATCGTTGGGGTTCTGCAGGAGAGAGCAGAGCATGAGCAGCAGGTGAGTGCTACTTCAGGCTGCAAAACAGCACCACAGATACAAAAAGCATAAATAAATAAAAAAAAGATGAAGGTTTTCCTGCTGCACATAATTCTGTCTTGTTAGATATAACGCTCACTGCTGAGGCACGAGTTTACCTGTTCATTAACGTCATCCATCCATAAGCGCAGGGTTTTCCTGATCGTTGGGTAGTTATTCCTACCACTTGTCTGAGGTTTCAGGAGTCCAGCCTTTTCTAAGTTGTTTAAGGTCAATATATGTTCATAGCCGTAAGTCTGCAATATGAAGAAGTCACCTTTAGTACCATGTCGATAGTCTATGACCAGAGTGTTTAAAAAGAAAAAAAAAAGGCAGATATGTTAGTTTAAAAAAGCTTTTTTGTTTAAGATCTCTCTAGAGAGTGTATCCCATTTAGTGTTTAAATCACAATAGCAAAAAGAGCAACGATATAAACCTCTGTATCTACATGTTGTAAAACACATACAAGCACCTCCTGAGTCATTACTATCAGCCCAAACAGCAGCCTCAGTGCTCTGTCTGTACACACTGGCCATCAGCAGTAGCCATGCATAAGATGCGCCTGTCTAGAATGCAAGTGTTGTAGAGCTGAGGCTTTGATGGGGATTTTCTCAGAAATTTATCAATCCAAAAGTTACAGCCCAACCTGGAGAATCTCTCTTTTGTAATGGTCCAGAACCTTCTGCTTCAGTCCGCTATTGCATACAGATTGCAAGCAAACGAGACGCAAGATCTTGATTAATGGATGTTTTTGAGCTATGCAGTCTTCGATATAATTGTTAACCTATTAAAAAGAATATGTAAGCTGTTATTTAAAGACTTGTTGAAGTGCCTAGAAGAGCTGGAAAAAAAGATCTAGTTTTGCCTAGTTCTCCAAAACAGCAAGGAAGAGGGTGCAGCTGCTCTCCAGGCAGCTCAAGAGCAGCACTGTCTGTAAAACAGTGATCCAGCACTGGTTCCACCGAGCATCTTCCTAAAGCATCTTGATTCCACAGTCAATAGCTAGACTTTGTCTGATGCACTGAAAAAGTTCTGATTAGCGGTCTTGAATCTTTCACTGATCCCTCACACCACGTAGCACCCCTGTACAAGTGAAAGCACGCCAGCTGTATACACCTGCGTTACAGGCAACGCCAGGTAACCGGAGCCTGGCAAAGCACACTACAGCGATGGCTCCAAGTACGTTCAGTGACGCACGTCACTTGGAAAAAACTGCAAACGTGCAAGGAGACGCAAGTGAGAGCTTGCAACCTTGACAATGGAAGGAGACAGACATCATCTAGATCAGATGTTTCCTCTCCCAAAAACCCCAAATGGAAAAAACCCAGAGAAGTAAGTAGGGTTTTTTTTTTGAAGACATAATAGTCACTAATTGTCATTATCTACTTACCTTGTCTGTGTCTATTCCAGACATGAACTCTTGTTCCACTGTTAAATTATCAAAGAAATCTTCAGATGCTTTGGGAAAAGAATGAAAATCAATACAATAGCAACCGACAGCTTGCTTTCTACATTTAACATTTCAGCAGAGATGCACTGGATGGAGCAAAGCCAATTTTTGCCAAGCTGAAGGATGTCCATCAAGTTGTTTTGTATCTTGCTATATTTAATTTAGTCAGACAGATTGTTCAAATACTCACTGGTGATGTCTTTGATGAGTTCTGCAATGGAGGTGTGGTTTGCTAGAGAACTTCTTGCTGCCTGCATGTGTGGCAACTGTGAGACAAACTGCTTTATCTCTCCAACGGTTTTTGCGTGGTGTCTTTCCTAAAGAAATCCATTGCTTTGGTCAGGTCTTGTTCAGATTAATCGGCCACACACCAACTAAATAATTTTGTCATGAAACTGTACGCACTGCAACAGCAGGTACCATTAAAGATATGCAACCTTTCAGACAAAATAGTTTAAATGCTTAAACTAAAGTCATAGCATTACCTGTAAGAGCACTTTGATCATTAGAAGAGGCAGGACATAATAAGACAGGATCATTAGACTGTTTTTTCTCATTATAGCAGCATTGCCAATGACTTTTCTCCACTTTTGTCTGACTTCAGCCATCACTATTGGCTCCTCTGTAACCCTACCAGCAAAACTACCTTTTTCATGCAAAGATGAATTACTTTGCTAGGTGCCAGTAAACATGGAGCTCTAGGCGAATGCAGTCAGAGATGGGGGACATTTCCCCTCAAAGCAGTAGTGAAAAGTGCTGAGGAACTGGGTTGGCAGGGTCTGCGTCCCTCTCAAGCAGAAGCCCGCCAGTCACTGTACCTGGCTGTAACAATGTCCCAGGTTTTGAGCAAGGATCTGATGGAGCACAATCCAGACTTCAGCTCTCAGAGCAGTCCAGAGGTCTGTATTTCATTTGGGTTACTTGCCTCTTGCTGCAAAACTTGGAATAAAAATAATAATAATTTGACTCATATGTGAAGGATTTAAATGGGCAAGTGCAGGCAGGAGAGTGATAATGATGAAGCCTGCAATTTAAGAAGTCCTCTGCTGCCAGCATGCTGCTGTTTCATTATCACCTATTGCCTCTGACAATTTCTTAAATTTCTTCTTTTTTTTTTTAACAACCACTATGAATAATCCATCTTTAGCACCTTCAGCACTAATACTGTAGTAATAGACGTTTAGTAGGAGATGAGGCTGAGCACACAGTATTTCAGTTAAGGTACCACTACCTCATCTTAAATGTGGCAGAAGTGAAGAGGCAAAATAAAAAACAAGCAAATACGGTCAGACAGCATAAAAAATTCTCTTGAGAATCACCATGAAGTCTGAAAGCAGCGATGTGGGATCTCAGTTTTCTTTATGAATCATCATGAGGATGTTTTTTCATACAAAACCACAAACATGTTCCCCAGCACTCTCCAGCTTCGTCTAAGGTGCACGTGAGCATGAATTTACAGGTCAAACCTCCTGTAAGACAACAGTCTTTTTCACGTTCCTATTGCTTTTTATGCCAGCCATAATACTCTATGAGTGAACATTCTGGAGTTTTATTTCTTAAAGCGTTTTCTCTGCATCCTCAGGGAATACACAGGGAAAAGGACCCTTCACTTAACAAGTAACAACAGCAACAAAGCGGAATTGATCAGTACGCTAAAATTACCCTTTGGCCTCTCGCAGAGGGAAACAGCACCCGACTGTTCTGCAGACTGAAGAAAGCAATTCCTATTACAGGAACTACGTGCTCACACAGCAGAAGTGTGGTTTATGCCAGCTCCAAAACAAGCTTTTAACAGTGAGGACAGGAAAAGCCCCAGAACAGAGGTATGGGGAGAAGACAGAATCTGCATTACTACAGGATTCTTAAGAGATTTGACCAACACCTACTCAGAACAGTCAAAATGGAGCTGATCTTGTCCCAGGACAGGGGCACAGGCTGGAGAGGCTTCCGAGGACTACCCGTTTTTTCTCTGGCTGGGGGATTACTCCATGGCAACAGCTTGATCTGCCAGCCACAGCCCTGCTGAATGCAGGCTGTCTGTATCTGACAACAAGAAAGGCCAAGGGATGCACCGTCGGATACAGGCCTCACCTCAAAGGCTGCTGAGATGATCTTGGCCTTCTTGCTCAGCACTGACCCCACAGCATTGAAGTTCTTGTCTCGGATTTCAGCATACAGCTCTTCAGCAGAGTTCAGCTGGAGCTTCTTGGGTTCTGTGGGGAGATCTTTCCCACCCTCACCCTGCTTCTTCGGGGCAAACTTCTCAGGAGGGAGTTTCACATAAGCTACCAAATGCAGAGAAATGACCTTTATAAGGACTGGAACTTCACCACCAGAAGTTAAGATAAGCAGGCTGTGGAAACACGTCCCCTGAGCTGGGAACAGTTCTGAGCAGCAAAGCTAATATAAACACCCAGAGGACTCAGTGCCCAAGTGTTAATTAAGGAGAGTCTCCCTGTACTCACGCAGGCACCCAGAGACCTATACGCACGTGTGATTGCCTAGGGATGGCAGCAATAGCTTTTTTCTATCCATTGCTGGAACTGGAACTATCAATGTATATGCTGCCTTTGCAGCATGAATAATCTCATACCATATCCAATATTGACATAGGTCCTTCGATAACAAAATATTATTACTACTATTTATACTGTCATCAGCAGAAATATTAAGAAGTGTTTATAACAGAGTAATAGTGCTAGATTGTGCTATAAGAGTTCATGTCCAGTAAATCATCAGTGAGACTCCAAGCAGTTATGACATAATATAGTGCAACTTGTAGACCACAGTCCTTGAGAATGGTCATCTTAGTCTTTAGAGGATGAACATCTGCCTAGGTTAGAACTCAAGTGCTAGCTACCCTGTTACCAAAAAGAGGTTTGGAGGCAGCCTTCCAGCCAGTCTTCAGTACAGCAGGAGGGATTAAAACCCATAAATGCCTCTCTGGAGTTTTTCTTACTACCTCCTCAAGAGCAGGGGAGCGCTCTCGATGGCCTTTTGCAAACTCTTCCTGACCCCTCAGTGTGGCAGAACGTGAGCCAGCCAGGCTGGAGGGCGAAGGCATACAGTAACATCTCTGCTCCCACTCTCTGTGTTCTGTGTCGCCGCGTCTGCACCCAGCCAACAACCAAAATACTCCCACTGAATAACATGCACTGTGCTCAACTCCACTTCCTAGGCAAAAAGAGAGCCAGAGTTGACCTCGATGGGCTCTAGCTTGGGACTGAGCCATCCCCGCGCTAACTTCAGGTGAGCTACTCCCACGTCACTGTCATTTAGTAAAGCAGAAACCCACCTGACACACTGCAACCTGCCCCAGCAACCGGAGACCCCCCCTCACCCAGCAGTACTCACTGTTCTGAATTCCATAGATTTCATCTATCAGCCCTTCGTACGTCAGCTGCGTAGCTAACGGCGTCAGCAGATCAACGTTGCGGTCCAGCAACAGGAGGGTATCAAAGACAGGAAATATCGAGTTCTGGCTTCCAGGAAACTCACGCTTCATCCTGATCATCATATTAGCCACGTGCTGAAAATAAATCACGTCGTTCCGGTTATGGTGCAGGCTACAACAGATGGATTCGACGTCTAGGCTCTACAAGCACATGCTCATGCAAGTATGGGGCGCAGCCCTGTGTAAAGGAAGAGAATGGCAGGAGGTACCAACCAGCTGACTGATGAGGGTAGGATAAGACAGAGAAAACAAAAGTCCTTCTCTGCTGCTCTCTGCAGCTTAGCAGGACAGTGACTATGGCCAAAGCCCTGGGTTCACCTCGAGCCACTCCCTCGTTACAAAAGGTACCAATTAAACCATAGGTTGATCAGAGAGAAGGAAAAAGGGTGAGGTACAGGGAGAGATGCAAAAGCTAAGGCATGAGCAGTAGGTTACACAATGCCCACTTTATTCATCCCTTCTGATACCAACAGAGCATTAAGTGTTAAAACTCCACAGAAGGAAGAACTGCTGAAAACACAAAGGTGGCGCACCTGGGAGCAAAACATATGAAATCAGATAAATCCTCCTGACAGGAAGACTTATGGAACAGCAAACATCGTCCTTTTGGCCAGAGATGACAAAGACCCGATGGCCATGATCCCCAAATTCCACTATGACAAAGGTCCGTGGCTGGATTCAAAAACCCCACAGGTGCATTTAACCAAGCGCTCCTTTAGGCAGTTCCAGAGAACAAGATGCCGTTTTTAAGCAGCAACGTTTGCCTTACCCGGGCACACTCGCCCTTCCCAAAAATCTGCGGGATGGTTCCATAGAGAGCCTGCAGTGTCATCAGCCCCTTTGCAGCATGGTACAGGCTTGTCTGGTCACTCTCCAGGTAACACTCCTAAAAAACAAGGATTCCCGATGCACGGTGTCGATCCAACACAGCTGCTTCCACAGCAGAACGCGGCCCATGTGAACAGAGGAGGCATAGGCTGGGGAAAAACTACGACTGTTGGCAAACATGGACTTTATCTGTGCTGTTACTCCATCAAATTGTTCAATCAAACCAGCCACTGTAATATCTGTGAACTCCACACGCTACTCCCGGTTTGATGGAGATGAGTAAGAGAGCCAGAAAGTGACTGCAAAGAGCCTCTCCCTCTAACTAGGCCAATCTGAGAGCACACCACCTCCTCAGAGCTGCCGACAAGCAGCTGCAAGCCCTGACGCATCCTCCGGACTACGCTTGATAAGGCTGAGATGGTCAAAGAAACTCTCAAACCTTTCCATCCCCAGACGTGGCATTCTGAGAAAACAGGATACTCAGCTGGTACGTGAGAGCTGTTAATTCTCAGTGCAGCTCAGTGCTCAGTATGAACCATTGTACGCGGCTCTTCGGCTGCATATTGACACGAACTGCGCTGGCTCTTTGTAACGGCTAAGTGTTTTAAGCCTCATGAACGCTCTATTTCTGAAAATAACACCAGCAGGTAAAGCTGGAGGAACTGCGGTGCAGCTTGGTGTAGTGACTGTTCCTTCAGCGTTTAGTCAGAAAACACACAGGGAAGTCCAGGCTCAGCTCAGCACTCGGGGCTGTCACGTTTGCTCTGCAAGGCCTCTCCCTGCTGTGCGAGTCACCGACAAGCCCTCCGAGAGCCCCTGTACCAAACACCAGCAGCCCACAGAAAAACACGGGGCGTTTGTGCTCGAAGACGAGACGAGCACATACCTTGAAGGCGCTCTCGGACTCCATGGAGAGCAGGTCTCCGTCAAAGGGTATCAGGTCCAGGCTGTACTGCTCTCGGTGGATGAAGGACCCCAGCACACCCTGCTCCTTCAGCCACTGCTCGCACAGCAGGCTGCGGCGCGGCACGAAGAGGATGTGGAAGTCCCTCTGGGGAGAGCGGCCTCTGTCTTCCCTGGAAGAGTCACAGGCAAGAGCACAGCAAACGGTGACTCAGCTGCAGGTAACCGGCACAGACCGCGGCTGGGGGCACCGAATTCAAAGGAAATAGGAATGCCGCGCTTGGTTATTACTGCCAACTTCCACTCCTAACCTTGCATTTCAGAATGTTTTTTACCCAGCCACACGCATCCGCAGCCACAGGTCTGAAACCAGGGCGAGGTGACCCGGTTCTCCTGCAGTTCTCCAAAGGAGGGTCAATCAGAGCATGACCAGAAGGAGCGCACGCTCTCTGAACGAGGAAGGCAGCCCCCGCGTCGCCTGCCGAAGCGAAACCCCGTCCCCTCCCAGGGCGCCTCACAGCCCGGCGCAAGGGCGGCTCCGCACCTCGAGCCCAGGCGCCACAGACCACCCGGCAGCCCCGGGCGAGCCCGTCCCCGCCGGCGGCGGCGGCAGCCCCGGGCGGCTCCCCGGGAGGGC